>NQII01005840.1:122826-144746 GCA_002778355.1 Clitarchus hookeri | reverse complement strand
GCACCTTCCTCACACCACACATGACGACGTAAGCACTCCCACAGACAACCCCCCTCAGCACCTTCCTCACACCACGCATCACGACGTAAGCACTTCCGAGATCAACCATTCAACATTATCACTCTAGTCCACTCTCTGTTACTTCCAACTTTTCCGAAGCCCTGCAGAACTTCTACTTCCAGGATATTTCTCCGCCTCATGCAAACAAAGATTATCCGAGTATAGAAAATTACACCAAAGGGACAATGCAGTGGGTGTAATAATATTTTCCATAACAATATTTCTTACTATGCATTACAAACACACCTATTTGACTCACTGTTTTAGTTCATGTTAATTATAAAGTAAATATTACAATTAGTACAGTACATTTTTGATCTAACCAAAAATAAGGTACCTTAACGTCAACACAAGTATAAAACGCTTGTGATGTAAAAGCGTATTTCAGAAACAACCAACATTGTGACATTTTTAAAAAGTTTGTTTCAAAAAGTGTGAAGAAACCGCGATAAGACTATAACCGTTGACCGCAAAGATACTACCGACCGTNAAAAAGTTTGTTTCAAAAAGTGTGAAGAAACCGCGATAAGACTATAACCGTTGACCGCAAAGATACTACCGACCGTACTTGTACGCAGGCCTCTACTTAACTTGGAAGCGAATCCGGAAAAAAATACTTCCAAGTCTCGAGGGCGTTCTGCGAGAGTAATGTTTCAGTCCATGGCGAACCAAGTTTGTATATTTTCCGCTTTACACGCATTAAAGTATGAAATGTCATATTCGTAACTTGTTTTGGTTCCCAAAAAAAATAAAATAAAATAAAATTCAGATTTTTCCCTTGGCTGACATGTATACAGTGATCAGACCCATGGCTACGCAAATTATTTAACATGTGAAGAAGTAAGGATATACGATGTGGAGAAATGTGCATGTCAAGCAGGGCTTTCAAAACTGCTCAGTTAACCGCGAACAGTGTATATTTAACACACTTGCTCCTAGTAGCCCAACTACTCGCCTCGCATCACCAAGGGGCGAACATGTTTCGATTACCGGCGGGGCCATACTAAGAGGTAGGTTTGTTTGAACCAATAAAATACTCCTTTCTACGTGGCCGAACAGGTGTATTTTTTTTCCCATGCCGAATAATATATTGTCTCGACGAAATTTCAAACGGAACCTTTATCTAATAAAATAATAATCTGAGTCGAAGAAAACCCTTTGTGGCCTCGAAAAATTCTGCCTGGCAATCAACGTGCTCTGTTGAATCAACTATACATGTTTATTACGCCGTATTTTATTAAATTTTTTTTTGACTGAAATGAACCTCTCTTAGTGAGTGCACCAGGATTTTTAGATATGGAGAAACGNATTTTATTAAATTTTTTTTTGACTGAAATGAACCTCTCTTAGTGAGTGCACCAGGATTTTTAGATATGGAGAAACGCGGCGGGCGTTTTCATTGGCTGACAGGTTTTCTCGGAGAACTCTAGTTTCCCATGCCCTTGCATTCCGTCGCTGTCCATCTTCGCTCAGTTCAACTCTGCTGTTGACAGTACGGATTCAACTCCGTACGCTGCTGTTGACAGATGAGGTGGAACCACCCTCGGGTGGAGAACATCCACCCACTGCGATTGCAAAGGGCGTCACTCTTTATATTGGCAGTATTCAACTACTGTCAATTAGAGCACTGACCGAGCTCAAATCTATCATGGTTATGGACTATGCCCAAGTATGTGGGGAGTGCACACATCTAAATGTCTGATTTGAAAATGTAGCATATTTTCTCTATATGCAGTATGTTGTGGCAACATATGCGAAGCCTGAATGTAAATGGGAAGTCCTGATCGCACTCCCCTAGTAATAAACTGCTCAGAAAGGTGTCTCCTGTTATACCCAGTGGGCCTTAGATGCAGGAGGAGCAGCCGTGATCAAAACCCGCGACACTCTGTGACGATAACATGTTCACCTTCACCGCAGCTCAATACCTCGTTGTTAAGAGGAGTATATACTAAAACATTTTCTGTGGAATCGTTGTTTGCGCTAATACGCTTATCTCGGTAAATAAATGTTCTGGAAATACAACTTTTTGCCAGAGAAGTTATAAAAAAAGTTCCTATTTTCTACTTTTATCATATTAATACTTTGACTGCTATGTGCATAATATGATGCACAGCTGTGTTTGGATTTTGGTCACGTNATTTTATTAAATTTTTTTTTGACTGAAATGAACCTCTCTTAGTGAGTGCACCAGGATTTTTAGATATGGAGAAACGTGGCGGGCGTTTTCATTGGCTGACAGGTTTTCTCGGAGAACTCTAGTTTCCCATGCCCTTGCATTCCGTCGCTGTCCATCTTCGCTCAGTTCAACTCTGCTGTTGACAGTACGGATTCAACTCCGTACGCTGCTGTTGACAGGTGAGGTGGAACCACCCTCGGGTGGAGAACATCCACCCACTGCGATTGCAAAGGGCGTCACTCTTTATATTGGCAGTATTCAACTACTGTCAATTAGAGCACTGACCGAGCTCAAATCTATCATGGTTATGGACTATGTCCAAGTATGTGGGGAGTGCACACATCTAAATGTCTGATGTGAAAATGTAGCATATTTTCTCTATATGCAGTATGTTGTGGCAACATATGCGAAGCCTGAATGTAAATGGGAAGTCCTGATCGCACTCCCCTAGTAATAAACTGCTCAGAAAGGTGTCTCCTGTTATACCCAGTGGGCCTTAGATGCAGGAGGAGCAGCCGTGGTCAAAACCCGCGACACTCTGTGACGATAACATGTTCACCTTCACCGGAGCTCAATACCTCGTTGTTAAGAGGAGTATATACTAAAACATTTTCTGTGGAATCGTTGTTTGCGCTAATACGCTTATCTAGGCAAATAAATGTTCTGGAATTACAACGTTTTGCCAGAGAAGTTATAAAAAAAGTTCCTATTTTTTACTTTTATCATATTAATACTTTGACTGCTATGTGCATAATATGATGCACAGCTGTGTTTGGATTTTGGTCACGTNTTACTTTTATCATATTAATACTTTGACTGCTATGTGCATAATATGATGCACAGCTGTGTTTGGATTTTGGTCACGTGCATCACATTTATTCATATGATTATGTAACATCTTCCATATATATATTTTTTTATAATATGTACTCGTTTCCTATCTTATTAAACCAAAGTGATAAATTCAATAAAAAGACACTGAGCAAAACACACATTTTATCTCAAGTATAGCGGCAGTCAAAGTGTTGTGTGTATTCACGGAGAAAAAAAAATTCGCGAAAATGATTATACATCGCATTTTTAAAGCCTTGCCTGTGTAGTTTCAATATGGCTGATATGTGCCTAAAAATTGTTGTGTATATTTTAAGATATTTTGCAGTTTTGCGATACAATATCAATAACTATTTGATAAAAATGCCAAATAGTTTTAAAATAACTCTCGCATGCTTTTTTAGTAGAACGATCAGCATTTTAACATTAAAATTTGTGCCAAACAAATTTCAAAAAAGTTATACGAGAACAATGTTTCATTTCAGGTAAAGTGTTTTTTTTNATTAAAATTTGTGCCAAACAAATTTCAAAAAAGTTATACGAGAACAATGTTTCATTTCAGGTAAAGTGTTTTTTTTTAAGATTTAGGAACACTACGAAGAAATTTCTTTGAGGTGTCGCATTTTGTTCGCCTGCGATTAGAGTTNTTTTTTTTTAAGATTTAGGAACACTACGAAGAAATTTCTTTGAGGTGTCGCATTTTGTTCGCCTGCGATTAGAGTTTAACTTCTAGCTATTTCGAATTTCAAGAGTAGAGGCATTATGGGGAATTTGGCATATCGGAACCTGAGCATCGGAGCTGTTCGTGCTCTGTCATTCCGGTCGGCCGGCGGCCATAATGGATCCAGGTGACGACCTTTAACCTTGACCCTGGTAACCTTAACCTTAAAACACAAAAAAANGCCGGCGGCCATAATGGATCCAGGTGACGACCTTTAACCTTGACCCTGGTAACCTTAACCTTAAAACACAAAAAAATTATTAAAAAATGTATTATTAAAATATTTATCATTAAAAATGTATTTAAATATAAATGCGTTCACTGGNAAAAAAAATTATTAAAAAATGTATTATTAAAATATTTATCATTAAAAATGTATTTAAATATAAATGCGTTCACTGGAAAGTTTTAAAGTTAGCGAAAATTGCTGTTAGAAATTATTCTTACATAAAACAGGGCTTTAAACTGTAGTGACAATTCTGTATCTTTTCTGTGCAGACTTCTGTATTAAAATCTTATAGTCGCCACTTAAAATTCNTAAACTGTAGTGACAATTCTGTATCTTTTCTGTGCAGACTTCTGTATTAAAATCTTATAGTCGCCACTTAAAATTCCAATAAATAAAACACACGCGAAACTTATTTATGCTACTTTCTTCCTCACAGCAGGACGTAACCTTGAGGAATTCAAAAAAAATTTACTAGGCAGGCCGTTCAACGTGCTTCTAGATCCGCCATTGGCGTGTCACAAGGTGATTCGCAGATACCATGTNTAAACTGTAGTGACAATTCTGTATCTTTTCTGTGCAGACTTCTGTATTAAAATCTTATAGTCGCCACTTAAAATTCTAATAAATAAAACACACGCGAAACTTATTTATGCTATTTTATTCCTCACAGCAGGACGTAACCTTGAGGAATTCAAAAAAATTTTACTAGGCAGGCCGTTCAACGTGCTTCTAGATCCGCCATTGGCGTGTCACAAGGTGATTCGCAGATACCATGTNTTTTACTAGGCAGGCCGTTCAACGTGCTTCTAGATCCGCCATTGGCGTGTCACAAGGTGATTCGCAGATACCATGTTTTCTACAAAGTTGGCGGGCTTCACGTCGAACATTTCTTGCAGTGGACCAAGATGCAACGCGGTAAAGGCAACGGTAACTACATACTAGAAATGAAATAATTAAACAACTGAAAACATTCCTGCAGCGGAATTGGAATTCGTGCTGGCATATCTGTTCCACTCAGCAGTAGCAAGGTTTACAAACTGTATTCCAAACGGTTACACTTGTAGCACTGTACGTTTCCGGATAAGTGTTACTATTTGTAACATTTATAGCGTTCGTAATAGGAATTCAGAAACATCTTACATCATCAGTACTAAACGGAAATAACTGTACAGCAATTGCCGTGAGAGTATTTTCACTGCGCATCACACGGCACTTTTCATAGGTGTATCTCTAAATAGNAACTGTACAGCAATTGCCGTGAGAGTATTTTCACTGCGCATCACACGGCACTTTTCATAGGTGTATCTCTAAATAGCATAAAACAAAGTCGCTTATCCACGACTGTCTGTGTATTCGCTTAGTACTTTTAAACTACTTGATCGATTTTGATGCGGTTTTTATCGTCATTTAGAGAATTTATTGAAGGTTGTGGTGTATAATACATTTATATTTAATGTATGGATAGTAGATAAATGTCGACGTTTGTAATCAAGTCGTAAAAAACCTCTTTTAGGGCGCTTACATGGCTTACGCTGACTAAACCATAAGATATACATCAAATTAATGTATTACAGAATTGTAGATCTCAAAAAGGCATACAGAAAAGTCCACGATAGCATATGTTTATCTTTTAGCGATGACCTACAGTAACCATTTTTGTCTTTCAAAGTTTGATAAAAAATAATGGTTCACTTGCGAAGCCGTTTTGACCGGGCGAAGCTGGGCCGGTTCGCTAGTTTATAATAAATCGAAAATTTAATTATTTAAGATATTTATTTCCAGGCACATTCGAGTGCTATTTGCAGTATACTCTCGGCCTGTCAGCTTTTACGGCAATACTCACGCACTGCGNNTTTTTTTGGTGCACTGAACGTGAGGCCGAAGAGATAGAATCACCTACCCAATAGCGACCTTCGTGCCAAAGGGCTTCGGAAAGTATCTGGATTATATGTTACCAGACATGAAACCAGCATTTTCCACCTCGTCATGATTTCGCACTACGTTGAGCACGAAACATCAAATAGTTATAGGCTTCATTAACGAAGGCAATTAAGTGCACTAATCGCACTAATCACACTAATGTATGCCACGCCAATAGTGTACGCTGATGTTTTAAGTGTGTTTTAAAGACTGAAATTATTTCTTTACATATTTAGCACATTTAATTCTTTTTCGATGTGATAAAATAATTGCCGGGAAAAAAAGTATTAAAGTAAAATTACTTTTAAAAACAAATAAAAATTAAACACAGGAATTTATAATTTGTTGCCTTTTCCCTGCAAATATAGAAATTGGACAAAATCAATACGTCAGGATAGAACTAGAAATAATCGTTCACGTTACTACAATGTCATTAAGACTATTTCATGGGAATTTGTTTTGCGGTTCGCCCATATTTCAATTTAAACTTGTGAAATAAAATTTTAAAATTGGAATAGCCACTTGTTGGGACCTTACGCAGGTGAAATAAGTGTTGGATTTCAAAGAAATTGCATTACCCCGATCCTGTAATTTTAATAAAACACTTTAGCCAACACCAAACTTTATAATAAAATAAAATTTTTAAATTTGTACGAATCACACATTTTTAGTTAAATGCTCCTAATTAATGCTTAAATAATTAATTTGGTATTTTAATCAGGTTATTACATGTGTCGTGTCTAAACTCTTAAAATATCCTCGAAATATGGATAAAAATAACTTTTACTGTTTAATTTAAAATTACAAAATGGCAACATTGACGATTGGTTAAGGTCGACTACCCATAGGTATCGATGTTAGAAGTGCCTGTATTAGATTTTGGCTGTTTTACAATTATGTATGGTATAGGGAAAGTGTTTCAAGAGTTTGGCAATGCAATTCTGACGATTGATAGCTATGCGGTCGGTGGTTTGGTGTGTGAAAATCCCGAGGGGAAAGAGATAGAGAGGGAAGAAGGGAGATAGATAGAGAGAGGGAGATAGATCGAGAGAGGGAGATAGATAGAGAGAGGGAGATAGATAGAGAGAGGGAGATAGATAGAGAGAGGGAGATAGATAGAGAGAGGGAGATAGATAGAGAGAGGGAGATAGATAGAGAGAGGGAGATAGATAGAGAGTGGGAGATAGATAGAGAGTGGGAGATAGATAGAGAGTGGGAGATAGAGAGTGGGAGATAGATAGAGAGTGGGAGATAGATAGAGAGTGGGAGATAGATAGAGAGTGGGAGATAGATAGAGAGTGGGAGATAGATAGAGAGTGGGAGATAGATAGAGAGTGGGAGATAGATAGAGAGTGGGAGATAGATAGAGAGTGGGAGATAGATAGAGAGTGGGAGATAGATAGAGAGTGGGAGATAGATAGAGAGTGGGAGATAGATAGAGAGTGGGAGATAGATAGAGAGTGGGAGATAGATAGAGAGTGGGAGATAGATAGAGAGTGGGAGATAGATAGAGAGTGGGAGATAGATAGAGAGTGGGAGATAGATCGAGAGAGGGAGATAGATCGAGAGAGGGAGATAGATAGATATATGGAGATAGATAGATATATGGAGATATATAGATATATGGAGATAGATAGAGATATGGAGATAGANTAGATAGATATATGGAGATAGATAGATATATGGAGATATATAGATATATGGAGATAGATAGAGATATGGAGATAGATAGAGATATGGAGATAGATAGAGATATGGAGATAGAGAGAGAGGGAGATAGAGAGAGAGGGAGATATAGAGAGGGAGATAGAGAGAGGGAGATATAGAGAGGGAGATAGAGAGAGGGAGATAGAGAGAGGGAGAGAGAGAGAGGGAGATAGAGAGAGGGAGGGAGATAGAGAGAGTGTATAAACTTATGGAATAGGGAGCATTTGCGGAATTTTCGTGTGACTATGCCTATACTCGTATGTATTTATGGTGCGTGTTTATAAAGCTGGAGGTGGGGAAGTCATGTGCACACGTGAATATGTGGGAAGT
Source organism: Clitarchus hookeri (assembly GCA_002778355.1). Taxonomy (NCBI): domain Eukaryota; kingdom Metazoa; phylum Arthropoda; class Insecta; order Phasmatodea; family Phasmatidae; genus Clitarchus; species Clitarchus hookeri. Next base: position 136,772 of record NQII01005840.1, on the reverse strand, counting down.
ATGTGTGCATTTAAGTGGACGTGTGTGTGAACATAGGGAGTGGGGAGTGCGTGTATTAATGTTCTGTAGTAGTATTTATAGATTCTCGTGTGAAGCTACATGTTAAACTTTCGGAAATTCGACCGTAGAATGTTTAGCAAGTAGCGTGGCTGCTCAGTTACAGGAAATGTCGATTTCTTGCGGAATCCGACAGATTTGAACATTATAATTACCACTGGCAAACGTCTAAATTAATAAAAGATTGTTTTTTATTTCTCGAGAGCTGGACAAATTCGACTGAGAATTGAGGCACAATTTAACTTATTTTTGTTATTGGAACTGTTTCATTGGGGGTTTCGCATCATAAATGTGGCCAACCTCATTTGAATATTGCATTATTCAACTCTTGCAGTAAAGCATTCTTTAATAAAAATTTTAATGTCTTGAATTAGTAAACTTCACAAGACTCCTAATTTATGCTATTATTTTGACAAATGTCGATAAACTGCTGGATTGTCAAGAAGTAGAACAAATTACGTATATTTAACTCGTTTCTGGTTGCCAGTATACCGTTTCTTATCTATTGACCAATTATGCTGTCATGTGGTTGATACACTTCAAAAAAATGCGTTCCGCAACGCCTGCCACGAGGCAGCCATCAGCTTAAGGGAGCAAAACTGGTTGCAGCCGCGCAGGCGCTACAAAGGCAAAGAAGCACGGAAGCGATAAGGGCGCCACTGCCACGCGCATCAAGTACGCCATCGCCGCTAAACGCAAGGCTCTGAACTGGCGTGCAGTGTTCTCATCGTGCTGCGTGTACCGATGGGACTTTCAGCGGTGACCCTATTATTTTATTGGTGGAAAGTCTGCAGGAAGATTCAATGCAAGGACCTTGAGTAGTTTTGTTTGTATTTCATGCGTATATTTTGAGATGCAGCGCTTTAAGCAGTTTTTTTAAAGCCGTTTTGGAGTGCTCTAAAATGGTGTTTCTAATGTACGTGACATTTTAAAAGCGCTCAACAGTCCTAATGTGAAGTGTGTGTTCTTTTCGTAGATCAGCACATTGGACACACGTTTAATAGTTTCGCAGAAAAACTTGAATTACGAACACTGTGAGACAGTCCAAGAGTAATCTAAATCGGGAGCCTTAAGTCGCCTTTCTACATGGCGCGGAGTGGGCTGCATTGTGTTTGTAACGCACGTTTTCAAAACTACCTACAGGATGATTCTAAAATCATGGGACAAACATTGAGGGATGATAGAGCTCACTAAAACAAACAATNGCCAAGCATGCGTGACTGTTAGTGGATGCATTTCCAGCAACTGTTTTAACATTTTCTGTACGGAATCACTCGTTACTTATGCTGCTAATGAACATTTTATGTTTCCGTTCCGTTAATGTGTTATGTTTTTGTGTTTGTGCCTCAACGCGTCACTTCAGCCCATATATTCCTACACAATAATTGTTTGTTTAATGAGCTCTACCACCCCTCAATGTTTGTCCAATTATTTTAGAATCACCCTGTANCCTACACAATAATTGTTTGTTTAATGAGCTCTACCACCCCTCAATGTTTGTCCAATTATTTTAGAATCACCCTGTATACCACACGTGCAATCGGCTTTTACACCTAAGAAATAACACTAAAGACAAGGGCGGAATACCACTTTCAACATATTGAGCTTACTGCAAGCACTGTTTTGAAGCTATTCAACATAGCCAAGGACTACATTTTCAAAACGTTAGGTTCGATTATTCTAGGCGAATTCCTGCGAAACTAGCACAGCATAGCATTGAACCATTCTACATACTTACCACCAATAAATTATAGCGTCACAGATTAAAGTCCCGTGGCTACACGCGGAACGAAGAGGAAACTGCACGCTAGTTCAGAATCTTGCGCTTAGCGACGATGGCACACAGCCGGGAGAAACTGACTGTACTGCGTCCACTCACGAGAGAGCGGCGAGGCACCCATTTCCCACGTGCTGTGACGTCAACTGCACTACTGCGTTTAAGAGACCGATGTGTAAACTAGCAAACGATTAGGCATAGCACAGAGCAAAACACAGCTTATCTTGCAGCAGTTCACCACACACCGTGACTTGATAATTTAAATGTTGTGTATGTGAAACAGATCATCTGACATGTGATTTAGTTGGCAAAGTCAATTAGGAGCATAGAAACTTTGGCTCCTATATCCCTTATCGGTATCCTGCTTCTCGGCTTCAAACACGGGAAATAGCGCCACGTTGATTGACCCCTTTAAAGAAACCTCTTCCCTTTTCAACCTCATTTCCATTCCTAGATTTCTAGGGCATTTCATGGTTTCGTTACATATGAATGGCAACTTTACAAAAATTCCAAATAATTTGGGAAACATTATTTTTAGCTTAAGTTTATTAAGTTGAATTTTAAATTTAAGAGTTCNACAAAAATTCCAAATAATTTGGGAAACATTATTTTTAGCTTAAGTTTATTAAGTTGAATTTTAAATTTAAGAGTTCGGACAGCTGCTGAAATCATTCATACAATACTGAAAGTTTGAGTGCGTTACGGTAGTATTACTACATATATACAGGCTTGAGCCCATTAATTTAAGAAGTTCAAACTCCCTGCATACAACTGCTACTGCTTGGCTTGAATATGTAAAATATAAAATAAGTTATAATCATACATACTTATGAATTGTGTGTTTANAACTGCTACTGCTTGGCTTGAATATGTAAAATATAAAATAAGTTATAATCATACATACTTATGAATTGTGTGTTTAAGTTATGTTAACATAAATATCAACTAAAATTAAATTTTAATTTTACAAATATATTTAATTACAAACAAAACATGCTTAAATTATAACCCTACCTAATTGGTAGGCTTACACGACATAATTATAATGCTATTAGACGCCGAATGCCTGCATTTCCGGGAGTTGCTTTATTGGCGAAATATTTTTATTTTGTTACCCTATAACCCATTCATGTGTTTCACATATTTTAAATTAATTGACCATTTTAAAACTTAATTNTTTTTATTTTGTTACCCTATAACCCATTCATGTGTTTCACATATTTTAAATTAATTGACCATTTTAAAACTTAATTAAACTTACTTCATGTTACTTTTCCGTTATTTATATTATGAGAACTATCAACTAGCACTCTGCAGGCACGTTTTGCTTTATCTATAGAGCAGTGTGAAAAACACCTTAAGCCAATTTCCAAACCCATTTTGAAATGTGAATATAAACGTAACAGAAAATTAACGTATATATAATTAACATATATGTTGTACGAAAAATATTTCTATAGACAGGTTGAACAAGGCACATATTAACTTATAATCTTATTGTATTTCGCTCTTGTCTACGAATGCACCTAATTATGAAAATCATTGGTGTAAGGCATACCAAAGAAAGGCGAATTTTTTTTTTTAAATTTCGGATTCACTGTACCTAGAACTAATTAAACGTCTGTAAGAAAAATTCGACACAAAAATAATGGCGATACATTATTTCAAAATGAAACTACTTTCCTCATAGCTTTGTGTTAAATGTGATTTATACTGTTAAGTAGGAATCAAGTAATCAAGAGTTCTAATAAGAAATTAACGCATTTTTACATTTTGATATTTGAAATGGACGGTTAACTCCTATTAAAGTTTCTAATTAGTAGACGACGTACAAAGTAGAAATAGTAGCTCCGATATTACCAATTAGTCTAAGTGATGTGTTACCATACAATTGTTCATGTTGAATTTACGACCTAAGCATTTATCTAGTGCAAAACTCAAAGTATGCAAATATCTAAATGGCAGAAGAAGTCAAATATCACACACGACATGATTTATTGACTTCAGAGCGTAATTTATCGTTTCTATTTAAGTTTTACCCTACATGTATGCAGTGCAACTCCTCAAGGTACAGAACTGTCGGTTATGGCTTAATGTGTCGCACAACTCGTACTGCGTCAAATTGTTTACAAAATGAAGCTTTATTATTTATTTTTAACTAAAACTATGCTTACAGAGAATTTCGGAAATTTAAATTTCGGGTGCATGCGCAACTCAAAAGTAGCACCCGCCCAACTATTCTCGGCTGTAAACTGCGATGATTTTAATGTAGGTTAATGCTGGCTTTCATGGCGACCACAATGCATTACCGCAAACTTATAAAAAAAAAAAAACAACAGTGTAAGAGCGCGGTACTTTCTCACCGCGCGGTCTGCAGCCCTCGGCAACGTGTCCTGCCGTGTTTGCATTTTTATCTTATCGCACCGCGTAGCTTGCATTCAGCAACGGGAGTTCGGGACGGGATCCCCGCGAGCGGCGTTGCAGCAGGTTAACACCCGGGCTGTCGCAGCACTGCGTACTACGGGCTCCGCTCTTCTGGCTGCATTTTGGAAACTCGGGCATCGCATTAACATTCAATTAAGCACAGCGCACACGTTGCCAGGCGCGAAAGAGGATCAGTTGCAGCTGTCTTCATTTCAAATAAACAATTTCGACGATAACTCCGTGAACATATTCGAGTCGAGTGCATGCAGCCGGATATAAAATAATTTTCAGAAATCTAATTAAAAATGAAAAATTAATAAATAATTTATAATGCACGCAATGAGGCGCGCTAGGGGACGGAATTTAACTTTAGGTAATTAATCACTTTTCTCATGCATGGGTACTGTGTGTTTACGGGGGGAAAAAAATTAAAAAATTCTACGAGATAAATTTGTAAATGTATGATTATATTGGAAATAATATTAATGTTCCTTGATGCCACCAAAATACTTTTGTATAACGTCAAAGTTGTGTCTTCTTCCTATTCAATGGCGATTAATTTACATTCAGGAGCACATTGTGGCCAAAACAGTAAAGTAACGAGGTTGCTGGTTCGAATCCCACATGTAGGCCACGGATATGCATTTTTATATTAGAAGTATCTGTCAATATTAACCCCTTTCCCTCTCTGAACGAATAGGGGTCGTTAAAAACAGATATTAACACGTAATCTAATGTTAGAGAATTTCAAAGGAACTGAAATTTTTGAAATTTTCAACAAATCACACTGCCACTGATTACAGAAAAACGCGGTTTGTTATATTGTTAGAAACGATTTTTTTTACTACATACTTCCCGAGTTTATTAGAGCCAGGCGGGTAGCATGTGAGTGTAGCAGACACCGACGTAGAGTTGAGGGCGTTTCTCTGGGTGCTCCGGCTTCATAATTTGTATGCATTCCGGAGCTATAATCCATTCACGGTTACTTCACATTTTTCTGAAGCTCTGCTAAAGTTCTACTTCCTGGATATTCCTCCGCCTCATACAAACGAAGTTTATTTAAGTCTATAAAATTACACCAAATGACAATGCACCGAATTCGTGCGCACTCAGTTGTAATTATATTTGCATGAGAACTATTTCTTACTAGGCACTACCAACACACATCTTCTCTCTCTTTTTTTTTTCGTATTCATTATAAATGAATTATTAACATTTATAAATAAAATACAGATAAAACTTTAAATTTAAAGAAAAATAAGATACTTTCATGTTAAAAGATGTATAAAACGTTTGTGATACATGGCATATTTCGGAAATAAATAAACAAGTCATTCATGGGGTGATTTTTCAAAAGTTTGATTCAAAAAGTATGAAGAAACCGCGAATAGACTATACTTCACTCACATCATCACACCCGATAACTAGGAAGGCTGTCACAGCCACCATNAAGAAACCGCGAATAGACTATACTTCACTCACATCATCACACCCGATAACTAGGAAGGCTGTCACAGCCACCATGCCACTGTGTGCGGATATTTTGTGCATTGATAACGCGACACGACCATTGACTCGCGTTCCAAATGCCCAGATCACTGTCGACGCAGTGCACATTACAATGCAAACTTTGCTTCTGTGTTATCTCGTGGAAATATCTGGCACCTGGTTGCTCAGATTGTGCCGATAAAAAAAAGTACGGCACGCTCCAGAAAATTAGCTGCATAGAGTAATACGTTACGGAAGTGGATGGTTGTAATCCTCGATAATTACTGAAGTAATAAGTCGGGAGTGCGTTTCTCGTCAGTTTGCAACCAAGTAGGAAAGGTGAGTCGCGTATTGCGGTTTCACTGCACATGACTTGAACTGGCCAGTTAGCTGTTAACAAGAGTGGAGATGGTTTGCGGTTGAGTTATTTTGGAAGCCCTGCTTAGGACCTACTTTCTCGCACCGTGTATCCTTCCGCGTAATACAAAAAACCGTAGCTTCTATAGAACTTTTGATTGCAAAATTCGTGAAATTTCCAAGGATTATGGAAAGTCCCGCAGAGTGCGAATCCCCGTAACAAAATCAAGAACAGAATTTCAACTACTTAATATGTTTCAATATGGTTTCTTCCATTGATTATATAGTTTTAGAATATAATTGGTTTACTCTTTTTCCACTAATAACGCATAAAAACCACAAAATCAGTACATAAGAAAAAATTAGTTTTAAAATGTATAAAATTTTGTTATGTCAAACTTTATTGCAACAGAATTAAAAAAGCAAACTATTTTAACAGAATCTCATTTTCTTTAAAGCTCTTGTTAAAACTTTTATCAAAGAAGTATCTTTTAAAATAAAAATATTTTCTTTCTCAGAGTTGTAGATGATACTTCGTTAATTTTACGGCAATCGTTTGGCATATTTATGGTTTTTGTAGTTTATATCCCTAATTTTTCGTAAAATAAATGTTCAATTTTTAAATCTGAAACTAGACAACTATTGCTCTAAGCGATTGTTGCTAGCTTTCAAATACCTTGTCAAATCTAACTATCAAACTATGTTAAGTATTTCAAATTCTGATTAGAGAATTCGTGCGCTGCGAGACCTTCTTATTGCCTTTAACAATAAATAATATTTTACTATTAGCCCATGCTAATTTTACTCTAACGCATGCAAAACAAATGGGAATTGATTTCATTTCACACAGTACCTAACAATAGAAAACAAGATAAAAAATTTAGGTATCGATTATATTATTTACACAAACTTTTCATATTGCTAATTCCCTCCTCTACAAAGGCGAAGACAAAAGGAGAAGCTTCGTACGCTAAGTAACTGACTTCATAGAACACCCATTAGTTATAGAAGGTCGAGCCCAGCAATCCCTCAGTCCTAGGGTAACCTGCATAGACTTAGGTAGCCTATATGCAGGATGATTCTAAACTCAAGGGACAAACATTGACGGGTGGTAGAGCTCACTAAAACCAACAACTATTGTATAGGAATACATGGATGGGAGTGACGCGTTGAGGCACAAACACAAAAACATAACACATTAACGGAAACATACAATGTTCATTAGCAGCATACTTAACGAGTGATTCTGTACAGAAAATGTTTTAACAGTTGCTGCAAATGCATCCACCAACAGTCACGCATGCTTGGCGACCTCTACATACGGCGTGATTGGCTGACAATGGGTGCGTCCGTGAAATACCCGACGTATTTGAATCTGTTCGCCAATCACTCCACCGACGCTACCAAGCTTGAATTACTGTCGGTGGTAGCAATTTTGAGCAATTATTATAAACATTGCTGTAAAAAGGCATTTAGCGGTGACGTTGTAAATAAACAATGTGTTGCATTTCATGTGTTATTTTTGTGTTTGTGCCTCAACGCGTCACTCCCGCCCATATATTCCTATACAATAATTGTTTGTTTTAGTGAGCTCTACCACCCCTCAATGTTTGTCCCATGATTTTAGAATCATTCTGTATAGGCTGCTCTACTGAATGAACCCTTGACTAGCGCTCGGTGGAAGTGGTGCGAATTACAAGCGCACGGAGTCTGATGGAGGGAAGTTAGAATTCATATCACCGACATTTCTCACATTTAAGTGCACGCAAAACTGTATGCAACATAAACTCTAAACATTCGTATTTCACAAGATGTTGGAGGATGTATGCTTTGAAGATGGTATAATGTACAGGATTTAGCGAGATGCAGATATACTGATCTATATGTTATACGCAGTATGTGTACATGCACTTTGTACATGTATGGATACAAAGTGATTTCATTTGTAATGGCCATTTTAATATTTACTGCAGTAATAGATAATGATGTTTACATTTGTAAAACATTAATACATATTTAGTGTTTTCAGTTAATTATTAGAATAATACGTAAAAGTATTTTCTGAAATAAACTAATTACGTGGAAAATAAATAAACCTAAAACCTTGATTAATGAATATAAATTGCATAAAAGTGCAAACATGACACTCCATGTACTTAAAAATGTGTGTGTGATGTGGAATATATATATTTTTTCCAGTTTATATGTATGTGCTTTAATTTAAAAGCCCGCCCATATTTGCTTAAAGTGATAAAATTTAATAGTATGCATGATATATACATTAAAACTCTGAAAAGGGAGATATTAAAATGATTGAAATACAAACATACTAAGTTACACCCACATTGTTGAAAATTTTTAGTAATTAATAATAAATTAATGCAGTAAACATTAAAAAGTGCCTACAACAAAATAATTTGTTTTGTATGTGTTTATGTAATCGAAGTCTACAGTTTTATGTTGTTATACCAACTCTCTAAATACTTATTTCCCCCCCCTCCCCCCGTAAATTGTAGCTTACACATATTGTTCCAGCCAGCATGTTACAAGCAACTCATCNCCCGTGCCCTATGGGAAACAGTTTTCTAGCGGCTGTTCAGGGGTATCTGCCGTGATGGCTTGGGCCGATAGATAGTACCAAGGCCCGACCACTTGGTGGGGTGTTGGACCTCTTGGCACTCAGGCCACTGGGGCCCAAAACAGGAATTTCCCTGTGAAGAAATTCTAGGATGGTAAAGGACGCGTGTCTGATGTTGCGAGTCGGCCTGGTGTGCGGCTTCGTGTGAGCTCGGCTCCTGGTGAAGACAGCAAAGGGAGTAAAACCGGACGGTCATGGCGGTACCCACCTGTTCTGAGGGACTCCGCACACTCCCGCATGGAGGTTAGGCGACGCAGTCGGACACAGGAAAACCCATACGTGCCATGGAAATTAAGAGGGAGCACGGGATGATCCGCTTGGCCCATCCAGGGGTACTCCCTGGAATTTGGATCAGACGAGGTTGGACTCGTGCTGGCAGTGGTTGACTCCGCATGCTGGAGAAGGCTCGGAGAGATTCCCCTTCTTGCTAAAAGAGCCGGACGTTGAACAGGAGTGTTCCGGGGGCGTGCCCGAGATCACGTCAGGGGCGTGGGTAGTGCTCCGGCTATACCACACGCTTGGTAATCTGAGTGCTAGAATCTCAGGCCTTGTGGTAGGACATGCTCTGTGCGATCTGCAATATCAGATCGGGGCTCTGCCTGGTGCGGCCTGTGTACAGGTCGGGGCAAACGGGTTTGGTCAATTCAGAAAGCGCTGGTTATGTCTGCGATGAGAGGGCGTGATCCCTCTTCCCCGCCTACTGGGAGGCCGGGGTGCGGTATGGCCTCGCGGCTAAGAGCGCCCCGTTAACAAATAAAACCACGGCTCTGTCGTGTTTAACAGTACCCTCCAACTGTCTCACCTTTTTGCCTGAATTATTTTATGCTTGTGCTCGTTTGTATTTTGTACCTCTTTGCTGTCCTTATTGTAAATAATTTTAATTTAAAGGAAAAAAAANTATGCTTGTGCTCGTTTGTATTTTGTACCTCTTTGCTGTCCTTATTGTAAATAATTTTAATTTAAAGGAAAAAAAAATAGTTGTAATGGTTCAGTGTAAGAAAAGGCGATAATGTCTTAAATTCGTCTCAAGGTCAAAAATAAAATAAAAATAAATCCGTTAGTTTGTGACCGGCGAGACAGAAAAAAACTAACCCTAGATGTCACTGGGTTTTACGAAGTTCCAAATTAAACGAGTATAGGCGCTAAAATCTTCTGATGACAGACGACGAGTGACTAAACACCACCNTATACTTGTGCTCGTTTGTATTTTGTACCTCTTTGCTGTCCTTATTGTAAATAATTTTAATTTAAAGGAAAAAAAATAGTTGTAATGGTTTAGTGTAAGAAAAGGCGATAATGTCTTAAATTCGTCTCAAGGTCAAAAATAAAAAAAAAATAAATCCGTTAGTTTGTGCCCGGCGAGACAGAAAAAAAACTAACCCTAGATGTCACTGGGTCTTACGAAGTTCCAAATTAAACGAGTATAGGCGCTAAAATCTTCTGATGACAGACGACGAGTGACTAAACACCACCAATACCAACATAACTGTATTGTATTCCAGACAGTGATAAACCTAACTCTGTGATAGTATCTGCAACTACATACACACACAGTTCCAACAGCAGAGCACTATTCTAACTTCGCTGTGGGGCAGCGGTGGCGTAGTGTCCAGGGCGCTCGCCCCCCCACCACGGCGATCCGGGCTCGATCCCCGGTGGGCTCACTCCCAGACTTTCGCATGTGGGAATCGTGCTGGACGATGCCGCTTGCCGGTGGGCCTTCTCGGGGTACTCCCGCTGCCCCCGCCCTTGCATTCCAGCGCCGCTCCATTCTAGGGTTTCACTTCTGTCATGTTCGGGGATGACGGTCACCTACGGGTCCCAGCTGGAAATACAGTCACTCGGAGGGTGTTGCCTTGCCCTGGGTGCACTCCCCACACGCCGTGTACAGCTCTTTTGAAAAGCAGAACACGTGTTCTTTACCCCCCCTCCCTGTTATTTCATCAATAAATTATGTCTTAGTGTTTACTTAACTTATGCTTTCTACTTTACTATCACCCGGTACTATCCTGTGGCAAAATGATAACCAGGGACGGGTGCCTGTTGATTTAATTTTGGACTCCAGTGATCATTGAAACACATCTATCTTCATCCGACATACAGAATGTTAAGTAATTAAACGTCTAAACTGCGGGAGGTGATTTCTTATGAAAAAAAAAGTAGAAAATATATAGGACACCATATACCCAAACAGAATATCTAAGGAGATTTGAGTCTGTGAAAATTGGGTTTTGAAAACGTATTTTCGCCGAATGCCTTGTACTTTCTGCAAGCGGTGGGGGGTGGAGGCGATTTAACCACAGCACGTTCCACACGGGTCGAATGGGACACGCCCATTTGACGCNGCAAGCGGTGGGGGGTGGAGGCGATTTAACCACAGCACGTTCCACACGGGTCGAATGGGACACGCCCATTTGACGCGCTATGTAGCGTGTACTAGTGGAGGGCACGTCGGTCGAGCTACACGACTGCATAGTGAAGGAGTTCGGCTTGTGTGCTCACAGACAGAGGACGGCCAGCATTACGCATGTGTGTGTGCAACACGGGAAGCATAAGTCACCTTTCTGCTGCGGACTTTGTAGGCGTTGTGTTGTGCAGGGCATTAGGCGAAAATACGTTTTCAAAACTCAATTTTCACAGGCTCATATCGCCTTTAATATTCTGTTTAGGTATATTATGCCCTATATATCTTCGANTTCAAAACTCAATTTTCACAGGCTCATATCGCCTTTAATATTCTGTTTAGGTATATTATGCCCTATATATCTTCGACATTTTTTCTATAAGGAATCACCTCCCGCAGTTTGGGGCTTTTAATTTCCGAACATGCTGTATTTGTTGAAGTGCTGTGAAATGGTGTTTCTAATGTGAGTGAGGTCTTTAAGGACACTAAACAAGTCTCGTCTGAAGTATGTTCTTTTCATGTACCAACACATTGGACCCATGTTTAATAGGTTCGTGGGGAAAAAAAAAGGGGTGTCTTTCGAACACACTGCAACGCAGACCAAGCGTCGGGCAGGCAGGAAATTTAGTATATCTGTGAAGGGCACCNTTCAAAACTCAATTTTCACAGGCTCATATCGCCTTTAATATTCTGTTTAGGTATATTATGCCCTATATATCTTCGAAATTTTTTCTATAAGGAATCACCTCCCGCAGTTTGGGGCTTTTAATTTCCGAACATGCTGTATTTGTTGAAGTGCTGTGAAATGGTGTTTCTAATGTGAGTGAGGTCTTTAAGGACACTAAACAAGTCTCGTCTGAAGTATGTTCTTTTCATGTACCAACACATTGGACGCATGTTTAATATGTTCGTGGGGGAAAAAAAAACGTGTCTTTCGAACACACTGCAACGCAGACCAAGCGTCGGGCAGGCAGGAAATTTAGTATATCTGTGAAGGGCACCGCATACTGGGCGTATGAATTGCGTTGCAGTACGTTTGAAATACACATTTTCCAACGAAACTATTAAACGTACGTTCAATGTGCCGATCTACGAAAGGAACACACTTCCAACGAGGGCTGGTGAGCACTTTCACAATGTCTCGCACGTCAGACACGCCATTTTAGAGTACTTCAAAATTACTAAAAAACTACTTTTTCGAAAAGCTGTATCTCAAAATATACGCTTGAGATCCATACAAAACTACTCGAAGGCCCTGCACTGAACCTTCCGACAGACTTTCCATCAATAAAATAATTTGGTCACCGCTTTAAGTCCCTTGGAAACACGCAGTGCGATGGGAACAGTGCACGCCGGTTCAGAGCCTTGCGCTTAGCGGCGATGGGGCACTTGATGCGCGTGGCGGCGTCGCCCTTATCGCCCCCGCGCTTCTCTGTCTCGAACGTGGAGAAAAACTCCAGGTAGGCGGGGACCTTAAGGCCTGGTTTTAAAGCAGTGAGAATTTGGTATAGGGAAATACACGTTAATGAGTATCGTTTTTTTAAAAGCCAATTTTTAAGATGTAAACCTGAAACAAAAACATAAGTCTGAAATATGATACCCTTTATCTTTGAATCGACGCAATTATAAAAAAAAATACAAAAAATACTGAAAAACAAATTGATAGTTAAGTTTTCTTATCTTTACGGGAAACAGGCTATACATCGATGTTACAAAAAGCTCCGATAGCAAAGAGGCATGCATTTTCTCAAAGAAAATGCCTGGTGGTAAATATCTATCTTTAACAGAAACGCAAAAAAAAAAAAAAAAAAAAAAAAAAACTAATTTTATTACTATGTATTTCTCTATACAAAATTATCACAGCTTTCAAACCAGGCAACAGCTCTAACCCGTTCAGTCAGTCATTGTGTCAACGAGCGAGGATATGTTGCACACGAGTGATATTTATGACCGGTGCTGTATATATAACACATCCGTGGTCAGTTTTCCTTGCAGTAAATCTGATTTGTGGAATTTCATACACCTCTTTGACATGAAGTTAGTACCAGTATCACAGAGCACGCAGCTAGTTCGCTAGTTGCAAGACAAATGACCAGCACAAGTACAGCACATACAAAAAAAATTAGTTAATTGCAACACTAACTCTGAAATGAATGTGCAACCGAACGGGATTAAGGTGGCTCCCCTGGGTAGGCCGCCGAACGATGTGCAGAGCCCCAGAAGAAAACGTTTACTAAAAAAACCGTCCAACGTGTCTGAATGAGGTCTGCTTACGAAAAGCATTCAAGAAACGCTCCGCGCCTGTATAAGTTTTCCAGTTCCGCCATTTCTCTCTAAAGCATGTTCTTGTGATAGCGAAAATGGTTCGAACGGGCGTTTTCACGGTCATTTTTAAGTATGTACATTCCGGTAAAAAAAAAAAAAAAAAAAAAAATAAAAAAAANTTTAATTTTATTATTACGTCATGAACGGCAGGGTCTCCGCTGAAAGTCTCGTAGAGACGCGTTAACGAACGGCAAGACTGCACGCCAGTTCAGTGCTTCGCGCGTAGAGGCGACGAGAGAGTTGATTCGGTCGCCCCTAGCACGCTCCCACGCTTTAGGGGCTCAAGACGTGCTAGTGCTTGAACCAGGCGGCCCACCTTAAGCGCACCAGAGCGCAAGGCTCTCGGCTGGATGACCTTGGCGTGGCAATAATCGCGCCCATGCAGCGCTGGGGGGGCCTGCGGGCGGCAGTCAGTTGTTTGTTGTGGGGCCGGCGGGCTCGCGGACTGGGGTCTAGCGTTACACCTGGTCCAGAAA
>NQII01005840.1:102336-122624 GCA_002778355.1 Clitarchus hookeri | reverse complement strand
CAAGGGGAGCGGGGGAAACAGGAGATCCCCGAGAAAACCACGCCGACCAGTGGCATCGTCCGGCACGATTCCCACTTGCGAAAATCCGGGAGCGACCCGGCTGGGGATCGAACCGGGTTCGCCTTAAGTGGGAGGCGATCTCGGTCTAACCGCTCAGGCCCCAATGTTCGCCAGGCGGGGAATCGTGCCCGGACGACGCCGCTGGTCGGCGGGTTTTCTCGGCGATCTCCCCGTTTCCCCCGCGCTTGTTGCATTCCGGCGCTGCTACATACTTACCCTCGCTTAATCCTCTTCTGCCCTGAATACCTCTGTGTTAACAGCCGTCCAAACCTTTGCCCCCTCCCTCCCCCCACACTTCATAGATACGCGGCGGTGACGTGGTTAGAAAACTACTATAGGTTATTCACGGTAAAGTGAGCACTATTTGAAGCCCTCTCATTTGGAATATTAGTCAATAAATATGTTTTATTATAGCCTTAAACGTTAACTTTCGAGTCCGGTGAAATATATATACACTGTGTTTATTACTTACAAGGCAATATTTATTTTAAAAACTGGTGGATGGAGAAAGAATGTCTATTAGGAAGAAAGTAACTAGGGCCTCAAAAGTACTCACTTTACCGTGGACAGCCTATACCGTGCCCCCCTTCTCCTAGAGAATATCCGGGTTCGACTCCCGGCTGGGTTCACTTGGTGACGTGATGGATGTTGACATGACCAGCGGGAAGATTTTCGGGAAACGCTTTTCTACTCCCCACACATTAAAAAATAACTTCCTACGTTTCACAAACAATTCCATGGAAACTCTTAACTCTGCAAGTAAATTATTGCGTGTTTACAACATTGAGATACACACCTCAGAAAAAAAAATTCTCGCTAACAGGATTTCTGAGTAACTAGGTTGCTCACATCCCAAGAGAAAGTATGGAATGAAAATACTTTTTTTTTTCCACGAGACTATTAAACGTGAGTCCAATGTGCGTATTTACGGAAAGAACACGCGATTCAGACGAGGGCTGTCGAATGATTTTAAGACGTCGAGCACTTTAGAAACAACCATTTCATTGTACTCCAAGATACTCGAAAAAGGTTTTTTTTTTCATTGTGACGTGTCTCAAAATATACGCGTTAGATACATACGAAAATACTCAAGGGGCCTGCACTGAGCCTTTGTACAGACAATATAATTATAGGTTAACCGCTTAAAGTCTCGTAGGTTCACGCAGCACAACGAGAACACTGCACGCCAGTTCAGAGCCTGGCGCTTAGTGGCGATGACGCACTTGATGCGCCTGGCAGTGTCGCCCTTATCGCTCCGGCGCTTCTCGGCCTCAAACGCAGAAAATAGTTCCAAGGTAGGCTGGCTCCTTAACGCTAACAGCTGGTCAACGTGTATGAAGAAAGAAGAGAGTTGCCCGTTTATCGTGTTCGCGCGTAAGAGAGTTTGTAATTACGTTAGGCCTGATTTTGTGGCCAGCTAAATTTGAAATTTCTTCGCTTTGCGTGAAATTTCTATCGCACTGAAATGTTAACGTGAGAGTAGTAAATGTCTGGTTTGGTAAGGACAGTTCTTAATTTTATTAAAACATTTATCAACTAATTTAAAACAAAGATTTAATTTATTAAATGTATTAAAAAAATTAAATTTTAATTTTGAAATTTTTTTTTGTGGTGAACATAACCAATTATATAACACAAACTTAAAAATTAAATTAAATCTAGATGATATACATTACGGTGGTAATTTCAAAAGCATATTTACAATCTAAATTTAAAGATTAAATTTAAAGGCCATAATTACAAAATTATGTTATATATTGAAGTTAAAAATGTGAGTAAAATTGTTTTTTTATATTCTGCGATAAGATTTACAAGTAAAATTCTATGAAGAAATGCATTGTTTTAATTCCGCGATTTATAGTAATACAACACTCAAATAAATGTTTAATTTAAATTGATAGATATATATTAATTTATTCAATTCATCTATATCTTAGTTTTAAATTAGTTTATAGGCGTTTTAATAATATGAAAAATGGTCCGTACTTTAACAGATATAAACTACCTACTTGTGAGTATTCATGTTAGTCTCCAAGTACATAAAGACTATAATATAAACATCGTGAGTCAAAATTTGTAGTGGCCTATTTCCATCTTTCCATACACCAGAGATCTTGTGCCTAGGGGTTACTGGGACATACAAATAAATGTTATAAATAAGACATTTATCAAGTCTTGCGTAAAATTACTTCTGAAATAAAAACGAGAATTTCAACCACGTTATAGGTTACGTCTTAGAAGTGCCCTGACCTGTATCAACTGTGCTCTGACATGGCGTGAGCGAGTTTTGTACTGGTCATGACATTGCATTGTGTTATGTAGTGATCAGGCCTTAGCTGAACGGCCTGCCTAATGACACATTCAAACATTGAACCAGGGCACGAGCGTGATTGTAATAACACCTTGCGAAAGACAGTTGGGGAAACCCCCTCCAACGGCCAGTAAACGGGGCCGAAAATATTAAACAACGAGCGTTATATAGTCCAGTGTAACACCGGGAGCGGGGTCTTTTGTCGTCGGGCCACTGGAACGAGAAGACCACTGGGGATGGGTGTGTCCGGCCGTCGTTAACCGCCTCCTAGAATCAGCCTCCGGCAACATGAACAAGGTGGGGGACCTGCCAATTAGATTGTAATAGTAATGGCGTGAGGTGATAATACTTAATACAACTAATAAGCATCTATATGTTCCCTTTTAAGCTCCCCCGATCAATAGTCACGTAAATAGTTACTGTATTATCCTTATGTTCAATAAACCCTATCTTATACTGTTGTGCTCTGCCTAATGATGACTCATTATTTTGCTCCGCCCATAGCCTCATTCAGGTATGAATTTACTTAAAAGTAAATTCATAACAATTCCCGCCTTTCATGGATTTCACGTACCTCCACAAGCAGTGGGGATATTCCAGCACAATTATGCACAGTGTCATCGGGCCCAAGTTGCACGGAATTGGTTCTAGAAGCGTTATATAGTTTCAACGACTGCTGTAGCCACCTCAATCGCCCAGTAAGAACTCCAAAGAGCATTTAAGGGGCGTGATGGGGAGGTCCATTGGCACCCGAGATCCCGCACCTACAGATAGCAGGGAGCTGTGGGTAGATATCCAGACGGCATGGGCAAACATCTCTCCACAGGTGCTTCATCCACTTGTGGAATCAATGCCACGACGAGTAACTGCACTTCGCCGGGCCAGAGGAGGGCCCGCACGATACTACACCCGTATCCCACGACTTCCGGCTCGTCAGCGTGTTGCATATGTAGTGTTCACCAAAACACACACGAGTCGTCTCCAACAGATATAAAAAGCCTGCAAATTGTCGGCTGAATCGGCATGCATGAACTTAAAAAATACTGAAATTAATTGGCCTTCCAGGTGAATTTAGAAGTCAAATCGTTCTAGCAGTTATCCGAGGGCAGTATTAAGAGGAAAATCTCGTGCGTTTAAGTTTAGATTACTCTCAGTGTGTGTTAAACCACGAGAAGACACGTGTTTTGAAATTGTTGCTAGATTACCCAGTCAGTGCGCATGCGCACATATAAAAAACGAGGGAGGTGTTTTCAACGGAACGTTTCAACTATGAGCTAGCCGGTGTAAAAAATCCGATTGTATAAGATATTGACTATCATGCTGACGAACGTAACTATCTCGATAATGCTGCAAATTTTAATTTAAAAAAAATAACGCTTTGAACTATTTCCCGTTTTTGATACATAATGACTTATATCTCCGGTATCTTCAAAGGGAATTTCGTGATTTTATTTCGAAGAGAGAGTTTTTGTAGATCTAACAAAATGTTAGAAATGAAAATTTCTGACGATCACCTCTCTCTGTCTTGAACTTGCTGAATTCACACGAGCCGAACCAAACTTGTCAAATACACAACACAAGCATGCGTATAACTGTGCGTGTGCACAGATGTTCCCATATATGTCACGTAATTATGTTTCATTGGTTACGTTGCGTTTATCGAAAGGCAATCAAAAGGTGTTTGTGTTACCATAGTTACTATAGCCTATATAATCAAAGACAGGCGTAAACCACCTATAGAGTTAAATAATTTCATTGCTGTAAAACTGCGTACATTACAAAATTTATTTTCAAAAGTTTGTTTGGTTACGTGCTTCACATAGTGTCCAGACCAGTGTTGTCTGGAAGTGATTTTCGTGATCTGCTTTCCTAAAAAATGGAAATGCTGCACAATAAACTTCATTCTAGCTAGCATGATAAATTACATGTTTTCATAAATTTTGGTCGCCGTTCAGCGACATTTTATTTTAATTATTCAGAAATATGTTCTATTTAAAGAATCCAAGACCCAGTTTGGTTGAAAATTTTTTTTTTTATTAAAGAACTGTTTCTTAAATTTTGCATGTTACTGAATGTCCATGACTGACATTTCCTTTTACCTTACGTGGTACATTCAAGTTACTTATCCTGTAAATTGTATAAATATAATTTGCTTAGGCTGTGTCTCTGGTACTGTACTGATATAAAATCAATTATCCATACCCGATATCTTAGGAATTATTTCCAGTACCGCAAAATATGATCAACATATAATTGAACTATATTTTTTCGGTTTATTAACGAGCGGATTAGAGTTTCAAGTTTATAAAATACAAATCTGGCAAATCAACTGCTACTAAAAGGCGAAACCAAAAAATTAAGTAAAATTTTTTTGCGTCTTTTTTAGAATAGCACTTTTATGAAGCATTAAAAAATCTCAAACAAGATGGAAGAGAACACGATTTGTGTTATCACTTTCATCTAATGCACGGGAATGAGGCTTATTTCCAAACAACTACTCCTCAGTTTTAGTCTCTCTGTACCAGATACATTACAATGTAAGTTCACTATAGTCCATTCACAGTAGCTTGCAACTTTTCTGAAGCCCTGCTAAAGATCTACTTTCAAGTTGTTCCTCCGCCTCATGCAAACAAAGATTAACAGAGTCTAAAAAATTACACCAAAATGACAACGCAACGCATTCATGCACTTCAATAAAAATATTTTGCATAAGAACTTTTTATTACTAGGCACACATATTTCACATTACAACACACATATTTCCTCTGTTTTTGTTCATATTAATAATAAATGAAATATTATAATTTACAGATAAAATATAAGCAAATGTTCTTTAAAAAAAAAAAAAGATACTTATACGTTAACAGAAGTGTAAAAACGCTTGCGATACATTAAATATTTAGTGAACAACCAAGCACGTCATATGTGGGGTGATTTTTCATAGGTTTGTTTCAAAAAGTGTGAAGAAACCGTTAACGAACTATATATGCTCATCGCAGGTCGTGGCATAGTGACATATAACCCAACCGACCTAATGCAAACAAGAAATAGCGTGGGTCGCAGCTTGTCTTGAGATTTCTGTATGTAGAACTGGTCTCGCCTTTTATAAGCGAGATAACAGCAGATATTATATTTCAATGATTTCCATTCCCTTGGCTTGAACGAAGGATAGACAGTATTAGAAGCGCACAAGAAATAATACGGTGTACAGAAATCGATATAGACCTACGTCACAATAATACCAAAAATTAGAATTAAAAAAAAAAGTAAGGAATTCTTCAGTGAAAAAACAAGCGTTTCGTACTTTCTGATTTCATTGCTAATGGGCAACATGCACATTTTTTTGCTGGCACTTGGTTTTCATTCATTTGTGTGTTAGAAATGTATTTACAAAATATCACGATTTAAAAATTAGTTTTGAAAAAGTTATGATTGAATTAAAGTTTTACGTTTGAAAGTCCCGCCAAAACGCGTCTGTGGCGCCTGTCGCGCCTGCTAACTCCGTGACGTCACAAGTTAGATACAACCTCGGCCGCCGCGTTTGCTTACTTCGGCGGTGATGCGTATTTGGTAAAACAGAAATTGTTTGAAGTAATGAAAAGAGAAAATAAGCAGTCAAGTATACCAAAATCATCGAAATGGTTTATTGTACCGCAGTGTACTAGTACATCCCGCAAAACACCTGATAAAATATTTGTTAGTTACAAAAAACGAAACAAATAGGAAGACGTGGTTTAACGCAGTTAGGCGAGACATTGAAGATGTTTAGCGGAAATCAGTTCTTTCTGTTAGCGAAGACCATTTTGACGTACGTAATTATATTTAATGTGTTTATGTTTCCCCTATGTAGGCAGTTTTAACACTGAACTTAATATCTACTGTTTACATCTGACCTAACCTTCATTACGGTACTATGGTATTGTTTAATACGCACCACAACGCGTTTAGCAATTCATATGTGATGTAGACGTGGGCATAAAAAAATATGTTAACGTATTTCATGATAGTAAAGGCATATAAATACGTTTACAAAAAATTTAGCTACACAATTTAAATTTTACATTTTGCAACTTTACATTCCAAGTTGGGTCTAACATACAAAATTTAGGTATGTATATATTTTTTATTAATTTAATATTACTTCTAATATTCGGTTCAAGAGCACAGCTATCATATTAAGGCTATATTCACATTGTATATCTAAAGAATAACATGTCACTATGTTAAGCCATGAAAACTTAACATTAAATTATTTGGGTTGGGCTCAAGAGTCCCCAATGCAAAAAGTTGGGTTTATATTATACAGCATTTTTCAAACATAGAAATTTCTAACAAATTTAAGTTGTTTTGATTTTTCTTTAGTTAGCTTTCACATTAAAACTGTGTTATTCTTGTGAATGTAATACCTATTCCATATTTTAATTTCCTACTTTGAATCTTAGCAATCGCAAACATAAACCAAGATGATAATAATAATAATACGCAAATCTAATAAAAACGTACAAACAAATGAGTTTTAACGTGTGATGTAGGCCTACTGTCGCTTTGGAAGATCACGACTGTGCGATAAGAGACACGTTCTTACCTTTGTAATTTTACACCTCTTATTTCAGGTTACGCAAAACAATGGGAATTTAAGTAATCAAGTAACGTATCGGCATCTACTCGTGGCAGATTGTTCGACTGCGCTTTCACAAAGTTGCCTTCCATTTCAGTGCTGCGTGTTTGCAACGTGCCGGAGTCGGCGTATGACTAGTGACGTCAAACCAATGAGAGAGCGTTCCGCAGTCACGTGACAGCGGTCGTGAAAGTTACTGTTTTAATACTAAAATAACTTCGTCAAAACAGATTTTTATGCAAAAAAAAAAACCGCGAATTTTTATTTTCATACGCATATACTAATGTGTTCGCATCATTTACAACAATATTGGCGAAATTTGCATGTTCCCCATTCACTCTCGAAAGAAACGGAAATGAGAAATATCTGGGAAAAAAAATTAGAAAGAATTCAGAGTAACTATTCCAGTCATATTATCTTGATGTTAACACGAAACAAAAACGGGTAACAAATATAACGGGCTTCAAGACAAGATTGGGCCCTGTAAACTCATGGCAATTACCTTAGCCATCTGGCACAGCGAGTCTCTGTCCGCGAATCAGAATCGACGCATTGACAAGCGGCAACACTTTAAAACCAGCACACAAAGAACCTGAGAAGTACACAAAGAACCTGAGAAAAACACAAAGAACCACGGAAACGACACACTCGTTAGGAGTCGGGACTTTTCAGGAACTGGCATCTGTTCCGGTATTCAGGTAAGAATAGAATGGACTTATGGGGGGGAAACATGGTATAAATACTTTTAGGTCGCACATCGGTTTTTCGCAGGTTTCTGTGGACGCCATCGTTTCTCACCCGGACAAGGCCAACGGAAAGGGTTCAATTAAATTCCTAATACGATTGTAAAAATTTGTGTAGCTCAGCAAAATTTTAAAAGAAAACTCGCGTATCATGCATGTGAAAGTATTGAAAACCGACTAAAAGAGTTTGTGTATCTGTAGAGTACATGACAATTTGTTGAGGTGCCAAACTAATTTCTCCTTCTTAACAATTAAAATTTAAAGCGGAAAAAAAAAAACATTCAATATTTTTTTTTTGTATTATCTTATGTTGAATTCACATTTCAATGGTCATTGGAACAAGCAAGTAAGAATATCGTAATGACTTGCAGAAAGGAAGTAAATTACACTGAGAGAAGTGCCATGAGCCACCTAGCAAAGAAATTTTGCATTGATTTTACTGTTAAAGCTGCATACATTTTAAAATATATATTCTTTTTAATGCGACTGCTTCTAAATAAAATGAGAAATGAATTTCCCAATTTCTGTCTTCCAATGAATTCACCTGATTTGTAAAAGAAAAATTAGCTTCGTTTCTGAAGGGATTATAGGTTTACGGATGAAATCACCTTTCTTTGTTTTTTTTTTTTCACTGAAAACCTATGGACCCGTACACCGAACTCCTTCAAGCTCTACGTATAATCCTGTTGCAAGCCGGTGGTATGCCGCCCCCACTCTCCACCCCTCTTGTCGCTTGCCAGTGGCTGGCGTGATTCACATGGGCAAGCCGGTGAATCCAGCAGGGGTCGTGACCACTACGCCGAAATACCACAACTCCGAATGCCAAAACTCCGAATCCATAATTTACCACAAGCCGAAATTTTAAATTACCACAACGCCGCGTTGTGGTAAATTTTCGTTTCGGCATTGTGGTAAATTCTTGCTTCGGCATTGTGGTCAATTCAGGTTTCGGTGTAAATGCATTTGGCGTTGTGGTATTTCGGCATTGTGGTACAGCACAAGTTTTTCTTAACGTAGCTAGTGACAGTCTGTTATTATGACACTCCTGCAGCAGGATTTTTCGGCGCTCTATTTCGGCGTTGTGGATGTGGTACACAGTATTTTCCTCCCTTTCGGCATTGTGGTCAATTATGATTTCAGTATTGCGGTTTTCGGCATTATGGTACATTCGGCGTTGTGGTGCGGTCCCGTCCAGCAGGCTACGACATAGTGCGTGATGCAGGGAGAGAAGATAGAAACCACGTGTTTGCATCTCTGGTGGCTGCTAAAACCTTCCACAAGTTTCGAGATTGCCCCCTCCGGTCAAGAAACTTTTGGACATTGCACTGGGTCATCTGGATGACATGCATGTGAGGAATAATAAAAAAAAAAGGAATAGCTTTGAGTACTCCTGATCATTTTCGCAGTAGAATCGAAACACCTTTAATTCAGATTACTGATCATTGCAATAACTGTGATTAAAAAAAAAACTAAAAATAAATCTTGCATGCAACTGATCCGGCAGTGTCGGTGCTGCAAGAAAGACCGACAGTTGTTGAAAGCTGTTCTAGAGTCAAACTGTTTTTCTAGGTTAAGGATTTTTTTATGGTTTCGTGAAATTCTATCATTGATGACTTTATTTAAATACAAACAAAAATGACGTTTTTAAGCGCATGTATGAGAATTTGGCTTTGATTCAACGAAATATTTTTCTCGGTAATGATTTTAAAAAAAAGTTGGTTTGGCGCAATTAAATTGTTTGTACAGGGCCAATGAAATATTTTGTCGTTGAAACCAAATTATTGTATTCTTCGTATTTGGCTGCTCGAAACTTGATGCAACTTAAAAGTGAAAGTCCGACCAAGAATCGAACCTAGATCGTATGAGCCAGAACGCTACACCATGGCAACATCAGATAAAGTGACTACTGATAAATTTGGAATGTTTATACATTTCAAATACTGGACGTGTGCAAACACATATTTAAAGTTTCACAGATTTTCTTTATAGTTTCCTGTTGAAATTGTTTTATTAAGATTTTTATACCATTACTGAGCATCAGTATATTCACTAACAAACACTGTGACTATCCTAATTGTAAAAAAAAAAAAAAAAACGAAGGAAACAAAAACGCCAGACCTGCATTTTCGAACAAAGGCAATCTAGTGAGCGGCCAAACAAATATACACAGTTAATTCAAGAAAATATTTTGTCGACAGCCTAATTTCTTTCGGTCCAACACAGAGGTTTCGTTTATGCAAACTTGTATTTTGTTAGGTGTTATTGGTATTCAGGCTTTGTCTATTCAACAAAATTATTTTGTTTGAGCAACTAAATATATTTTTTAGCTTTATACAGACAAATATTTTTATGGCCCTTCTCTCAGTGTTGGTTAGTACAAATTACGGAAGTTATTTCAGTACTTTTTTGGTTTATAGCGTTTGCTGGAATCACAGGAAAGGAGTGTTTTAATTAATTTTAAACCGGACACCTGTTTCATCTGCGGTAAAGGTTCAGCCTCTAGTGTTATTTATCTCAAAAGTTAATATTTTAATACGAACGAACAGCGCAATAAATTTCGAAGTAATATGATGCGTGACATTCTTATGACATGAACCACTACTTTGAGCTGTGTCCTGACGTACTTTGTTAAATTTTGAGATCTTCATGGAAAAAATATACATTAAAAATTACTGTAGTTAGTTTTTTAATTTTTTTAAAAATTGTTTTTGTTCTTTGTCGAAATTAGCCCAAACTATGACTGACAGAATTGAATGCGCGACAGAATTTAATGCGCAACTGAATTTAATGAACGACTGAATTTGATAAGCGACTGAATTTTATGAGCGACTGAATTTTATGAGCGACTGAATTTAATGATATTCACAGATGTTTACCTCGACTTTAAGAAATTGAACTACTTTCTCTCTGTTACCAAATTTACTGAGAGCATGCCAGACATTGTGCCCGTTTAAATATATGTGACATTTTTCAAATGTTGATTTCAAAAGTGCTGATTTTATCGTGAACAGTCCTTACAGTCGAATTCGACAACAGCCGGGGCGATTTTGGAATAAAGTACAACGTTTAATGCCATAAGGTAAAGTACTAACATTACCTCGAAGCCAGCAAAACTAGGATAAACATCCTTGCCCGAGCCGGGAATCGAACTCGGCGCCTGGAGAGTGGCAGTTAGGCATGCTAACCCCCTATGCCATGAATCGGCCAACATGCCCTGTATGCGCAGTACAGCAGGAGGGATGGGGAAGGCATGCTCTACCAACGCGAGGTAGGCGGCATCGAAGTGTGTCGAAGTGGCGGAGAACCTGAGGTACTACAGAGCTTCGTGCGACGTTGCCATGTCTGCATCGACGTGTGTCGAAGTGGCGGAGAACCTGAGGTACTACAGAGCTTCGTGCGACGTTGCCATGTCTGCATCGACGTGTGTCGATGTGGCGGAGAACCTGAGGTACTACAGAGCTTCATGCGACGTTGCCATGTCTGCATCGACGTGTGTCGAAGTGGCGGAGAACCTGAGGTACTACAGAGCTTCGTGCGACGTTGCCATGTCTGCATCGACGTGTGTCGAAGTGGCGGAGAACCTGAGGTACTACAGAGCTTCGTGCGACGTTGCCATGTCTGCATCGACGTGTGTCGAAGTGGCGGAGAACCTGAGGTACTACAGAGCTTCGTGCGACGTTGCCATGTCTGCATCGACGTGTGTCGAAGTGGCGGAGAACCTGAGGTACTACAGAGCTTCGTGCGACGTTGCCATGTCTGCATCGACGTGTGTCGAAGTGGCGGAGAACCTGAGGTACTACAGAGCTTCGTGCGACGTTGCCATGTCTGCATCGACGTGTGTCGAAGTGGCGGAGAACCTGAGGTACTACAGAGCTTCGTGCGACGTTGCCATGTCTGCATCGACGTGTGTCGAAGTGGCGGAGAACCTGAGGTACTACAGAGCTTCGTGCGACGTTGCCATGTCTGCATCGACGTGTGTCGAAGTGGCGGAGAACCTGAGGTACTACAGAGCTTCGTGCGACGTTGCCATGTCTGCATCGACGTGTGTCGAAGTGGCGGAGAACCTGAGGTACTACAGAGCTTCGTGCGACGTTGCCATGTCTGCATCGACGTGTGTCGAAGTGGCGGAGAACCTGAGGTACTACAGAGCTTCGTGCGACGTTGCCATGTCTGCATCGACGTGTGTCGAAGTGGCGGAGAACCTGAGGTACTACAGAGCTTCGTGCGACGTTGCCATGTCTGCATCGACGTGTGTCGAAGTGGCGGAGAACCTGAGGTACTACAGAGCTTCGTGCGACGTTGCCATGTCTGCATCGACGTGTGTCGAAGTGGCGGAGAACCTGAGGTACTACAGAGCTTCGTGCGACGTTGCCATGTCTGCATCGACGTGTGTCGAAGTGGCGGAGAACCTGAGGTACTACAGAGCTTCGTGCGACGTTGCCATGTCTGCATCGACGTGTGTCGAAGTGGCGGAGAACCTGAGGTACTACAGAGCTTCGTGCGACGTTGCCATGTCTGCATCGACGTGTGTCGAAGTGGCGGAGAACCTGAGGTACTACAGAGCTTCGTGCGACGTTGCCATGTCTGCATCGACGTGTGTCGAAGTGGCGGAGAACCTGAGGTACTACAGAGCTTCGTGCGACGTTGCCATGTCTGCATCGACGTGTGTCGAAGTGGCGGAGAACCTGAGGTACTACAGAGCTTCGTGCGACGTTGCCATGTCTGCATCGACGTGTGTCGAAGTGGCGGAGAACCTGAGGTACTACAGAGCTTCGTGCGACGTTGCCATGTCTGCATCGACGTGTGTCGAAGTGGCGGAGAACCTGAGGTACTACAGAGCTTCGTGCGACGTTGCCATGTCTGCATCGACGTGTGTCGAAGTGGCGGAGAACCTGAGGTACTACAGAGCTTCGTGCGACGTTGCCATGTCTGCATCGACGTGTGTCGAAGTGGCGGAGAACCTGAGGTACTACAGAGCTTCGTGCGACGTTGCCATGTCTGCATCGACGTGTGTCGAAGTGGCGGAGAACCTGAGGTACTACAGAGCTTCGTGCGACGTTGCCATGTCTGCATCGACGTGTGTCGAAGTGGCGGAGAACCTGAGGTACTACAGAGCTTCGTGCGACGTTGCCATGTCTGCATCGACGTGTGTCGAAGTGGCGGAGAACCTGAGGTACTACAGAGCTTCGTGCGACGTTGCCATGTCTGCATCGACGTGTGTCGAAGTGGCGGAGAACCTGAGGTACTACAGAGCTTCGTGCGACGTTGCCATGTCTGCATCGACGTGTGTCGAAGTGGCGGAGAACCTGAGGTACTACAGAGCTTCGTGCGACGTTGCCATGTCTGCATCGACGTGTGTCGAAGTGGCGGAGAACCTGAGGTACTACAGAGCTTCGTGCGACGTTGCCATGTCTGCATCGACGTGTGTCGAAGTGGCGGAGAACCTGAGGTACTACAGAGCTTCGTGCGACGTTGCCATGTCTGCATCGACGTGTGTCGAAGTGGCGGAGAACCTGAGGTACTACAGAGCTTCGTGCGACGTTGCCATGTCTGCATCGACGTGTGTCGAAGTGGCGGAGAACCTGAGGTACTACAGAGCTTCGTGCGACGTTGCCATGTCTGCATCGACGTGTGTCGAAGTGGCGGAGAACCTGAGGTACTACAGAGCTTCGTGCGACGTTGCCATGTCTGCATCGACGTGTGTCGAAGTGGCGGAGAACCTGAGGTACTACAGAGCTTCGTGCGACGTTGCCATGTCTGCATCGACGTGTGTCGAAGTGGCGGAGAACCTGAGGTACTACAGAGCTTCGTGCGACGTTGCCATGTCTGCATCGACGTGTGTCGAAGTGGCGGAGAACCTGAGGTACTACAGAGCTTCGTGCGACGTTGCCATGTCTGCATCGACGTGTGTCGAAGTGGCGGAGAACCTGAGGTACTACAGAGCTTCGTGCGACGTTGCCATGTCTGCATCGACGTGTGTCGAAGTGGCGGAGAACCTGAGGTACTACAGAGCTTCGTGCGACGTTGCCATGTCTGCATCGACGTGTGTCGAAGTGGCGGAGAACCTGAGGTACTACAGAGCTTCGTGCGACGTTGCCATGTCTGCATCGACGTGTGTCGAAGTGGCGGAGAACCTGAGGTACTACAGAGCTTCGTGCGACGTTGCCATGTCTGCATCGACGTGTGTCGAAGTGGCGGAGAACCTGAGGTACTACAGAGCTTCGTGCGACGTTGCCATGTCTGCATCGACGTGTGTCGAAGTGGCGGAGAACCTGAGGTACTACAGANGGCTAATTTTTAGTTTTCATGCACAGACAACGGCGAGGTTTAGATCACCATAATTTTGCGTTACTAAATGCACCTGCATTAAAATCACACTTAAGAGAATTCTTCGATAGTATTCCATAGTGAATATAAAATTCACGATGTTATTGAAAAATACTGTGTGTAGAGATTCTATACTCCGTTCAAGGTAGGTTACTTCCAACTCTTCTAAAGTCCACCTGAAGTTCTACTTTCAGGCTGTTCCTCCGCCTAATGCAAACAAAGCTTCACTTAAGTTAGCCGCCCGTGTAGGCCGCCGAAAGGTGTGCAGAGAGAGAGAGAAAGAGAGAAAGAGAGAAAGAGAGAAAGAGAGAGAGAGAGAGCGAGAGAAAGAGAGAGAAAGAGAGAAAGAGAGAGAGCGAGAGAAAGAGAGAGAGAGCGAGAGAAAGAGAGAAAGAGAGAGAGAGCGAGAGAAAGAGAGAGAGAGAGCGAGAGAAAGAGAGAGAGAAAGAAAGAGAGAGAGAGAGAAAGAGAGAGAAAGAGAGAGAAAGAGAGAGAGAGAAAGAGAGAGAGAGAAAGAAAGAAAGAGAAAGAAAGAGAAAGAAAGAGAAAGAAAGAGAAAGAAAGAGAGAAAGAAAGAGAAAGAAAGAGAAAGAAAGAGAAAGAAAGAGAAAGACAGAGAAAGAAAGAGAGAGAGAAAGAGAGAGTTCCAGGAGAAAACATTTCATTAAAAACCGTCCAACGTGTCTGAGTGAGTTCTGCTCACGAACAGCATTTAAGAAACGTTACGAATCTGTATACGTTTTTCAGTTCNCATTTAAGAAACGTTACGAATCTGTATACGTTTTTCAGTTCCTCCGTTTCTCTCTAAAGCATGTTTTTGTGACAGTGAAAATGGCTCAAACGGGTGTTTTCACGGTCATTTTTAGGCATGAACATTCCGGTGCAAAACATGAAAAAAGGAATAGGGACGTGCATCAAAACATTTATTATTATTATTACGTCATAAAGTGGTAGGGTCTCCGTTGAAAGTCTCATAGGCGT
Organism: Clitarchus hookeri; assembly: GCA_002778355.1. Classification (NCBI taxonomy): domain Eukaryota; kingdom Metazoa; phylum Arthropoda; class Insecta; order Phasmatodea; family Phasmatidae; genus Clitarchus; species Clitarchus hookeri. The sequence continues at coordinate 107,584 of NQII01005840.1, read as the reverse complement.
GTTATCGACGGCAAGACTGCACGCCAGTTCAGTGCTTTGCGCGTAGAGGCGATGAGAGAGTTGATGCTCATGTCTCGGTCACCCCTGGCGCTCCCACGCTTTTAGGCCTCAGACGTGCAAATATCCTTCAACCAGGCGGCCACCTTAATACAATTTAGCATAATAACTACTTCTTATTACGCCAACACACGTACTTTCTCAAGGTTAGAATTTGTATTAATTGTAAATGAAGCATAGTTTATAAATAAAATATAGATAAAAGTTCAATATAACAAAAAATAAGGTACACTTGCGTTAACAAAAGTATTAAACACTTTTGATGTATGACATTTGTATTTAGGAAACAACCAAACACGTAATACACAGTGGCCTATGGTGAAGTGTTGCAAGATAAGTTGGTGCTTGCTCAGTGCTGTACACGCACTGCGTACGCAGCAGGAACCAGTAACCAGAGTGGAGCCGAGAGAACGGCGAGGTACCCCATTACACGAGTGCTGTGACGTCAACTGTCCTAGCACGTTTAAGTGGCCGTTGTGTAAACTTGCAAATTGTTAGGTATAACACACAGCAAAACACAGCTTACCTTGCAAAAGTTCACCACACGCCGCTGGTCGTACACGAGGTGATTTTCAAAAGTGTTTGATTCAAAAAGTGTGAAGAAACCGCGAATAGATTATATACGCGTAGAAAAGTGGAGTGGGGATTTTTGGGCGGCTCTTCACATCAGGGTCTTGAGAGCCGACGAGGGCGAAGCGAGCCGAGTATGGAGCAGCACCGGATTGCATGGTCGGGGGGGAACAGGAGATCCCAGAGAAAACCCGTTGACCAGCGGCATCGTCCGGCACGTTTCCCCACATACGAAAATCTCGCGGGGAATCGAACCCGGTTCGCCTTAGCGGGAGGCGAGCACTTTGGCCGCTGCGACACCGTGTCCCCAGTAAATGTGTATATAGTCAACTCACAATTACTTCAGAATTCTCTGAAGCTTCGCTAAACTTCTACTTTCAGAACATCCCTTCCGCCTCATGCGAACAGATAATAACCGTGTCTAGGGAATTACACCAAAGGGACAACGCACCGCATTCACACGCACTCAGTTTAATTATATTATGCATAAGAACTATTTCTTAATAGACATTACCGACACACCTATTTTCTCTCTGTTTTTGTTTCTGTTAATTATAAATGAAATATTATAATTAATAAATAAAATAAAAATGAAAGTTCAATTCAACTTTAAGGTACTTTTATATTAATATAAGTATAAAACGGTCGTGATACGCGGCATATTTGGAAAACTACCAAGCACGTCATACATGCGAATTTTCATAAGGTTTGATTTTTAAAGCGAGAAGAAACAGAGAATAGACTACATGGAGAAACTCGAGAGTCGCGATGCGTCCTGGAACTGAGTGCCGATGAGTTGTCCCGGAGTGTTTCTCCAGACAATCGGCAGTGCTGATTGGAGGGCGGCGGACTGCTGGGCTGGTCGTCACTTCGGGACGACGGTCGCGCAATGAAGTTAATTTAGAGAGCAGTTGCGTGAGCGAGCCTTGCGGGATCGTCATTAGGGCGCGCGACCCTCGCGTAACAATTCAGGCTCGTTACCGCCGGCGCGGCGGTTGCCGCACGTAATGACAGCGCGGCGCTGTCCCGGGGTCATGCTGGAGTGAGTAGTGGCGGCGACGTGCGGGCACCGCCCGGCAGACATGCCCCAAGTCAGAGAGGGGAAGGAATACTAGGTATCGATAACAAAGCGGGGTAGAAGCAGCGAGAGAGCGTGTGTGTGTGAGAGAGAGAGAGAGAGAGAGAGAGAGAGAGAGAGGCGTAGGAAAAGTGTGTGCGTGTGTGAGAGAGAAAGTGGTTAAAAAGTGTGTGTGTGTGTGTGTGTGAAGTGTGTGTGTGAGAGAGAGAAAGTGGTTAAAAAGTGTGTGTGTGTGTGAAATGTGTGTGTGTGTGAGTGTGTGTGTGAGATAGAGAGAGAGAGAGATAGAGAGAGGCGTAGGAAAAGTGTGTGCGTGTGTGAGAGAGAAAGTGGTTAAAAAGTGTGTGTGTGTGTGTGTGTGAAGTGTGTGTGTGAGAGAGAGAAAGTGGTTAAAAAGTGTGTGTGTGTGTGAAATGTGTGTGTGTGTGAGTGTGTGTGTGAGATAGAGAGAGAGAGAGATAGAGAGAGGCGTAGGAAAAGTGTGTGCGTGTGTGAGAGAGAAAGTGGTTAAAAAGTGTGTGTGTGTGTGTGTGTGAAGTGTGTGTGTGAGAGAGAGAGAGAGAGAGAGAGAGAGAGAGAGAGAGAGGTTGAAAAAGTGTGAGAGAAAGTAGTTGAAAAAGTGTGTGTGTGATAGAAGGGGGGAGGGGGTTGAAAAAGTGCGTGAGAGAGAGAGAGAGAGAGAGAGAGAGAGAGAAAGTGGCTGGAAAAGCGAGAAACTGGTAGGACAAAATACAGAGTGAGTGTAAAAGAATACCCCAACTTTGAAGGTCTGTAATATCAAAACCAAACAACCTACAACCTTGATTGACCAATCAAATGAACCGTAGAACCGGGAAAGTTTGTTTACCATACATTCATAAATATTCAATGTGACCGCCATGAGCGGCCCGAACGACATCTACGCGATAATCAAACTCGTTCCACGCTCTTGTCAGCATGTCCGGTGTTACGGTTTGGATGGCGTTCGTAACTCTCTGTTTGAGGTGGTAGCTTGCTCACATTCGACATGCCAATGTTGAAGGGGATGGTCTGATGTTTCCTTTATGTGCCGAGAGACGACACTGAGGGCGTCTGTCGTTGCACTATGACCATGTGTTGTGTTTTAGTCCGCATCACGATGGTGACGGAACAGAAGCCGTTCTGATGTGAATCGGTTAAGACTGTTCAACGTGAATTCCGTCGCAAATACGGACGTCGTCCTCTCGATAGGTGGAGTATTGTAAGTTGGTTTAGTCAGTTCTGTGACACAGGGTGCCTTTACAAAGGCAAAAGTTTCGGGCGGCCGCATGTGTCCGAAGAGAATATGCAACGAATTCAACAAAGTTCGTTCACAGTCTGTGAAAATCAACTTGACAAGCTAGCCGCGAAATCCCTCAATAGATGGCATGGAGTGTTGCGAAAGCGATTGCTGTACAAACCACACAAGTTACAGCTTGTACAGGCTCTTACCGAAAGGGATAAAGAACTGAGACGTGATTTCTGCGCGTTCGTTCTTGCCTAGGACGAGGTAGACGATGCCTTCATGTCTAAGCTGGTTTTTAGCGATGAAGCGACGTTCCATACAAATGGTAAGGTGAACTGGCACAACGTGCGGATATGGGGTAAGGAGCTTCCATATGAAACCGCCGAACACGAGCGCGCTTCTCTCAAAGTGAACGTGTTTTGCGCTGTATACAAGGACACTGTTTTCGGCCCTTTCTTTTTTCACGAGCCCACTGTTACTGGAATTACTTATTTGGACACGCTTACAGAGTGGTTGTTTCCTCAGTTAGAAGAGGCGACGAGGGACTGCATTTTCCAGCAGGATGGTGCGCCACCCCATTGCCACCTAGATGTTCGCGGATACCTGAACGAGACGTTGCCGCAACGCTGGATTGGTCGAGGAGCAGCTGGTGACCAGGCTCTTCATCACTGGCCCCCAAGAAGCCCGGATCTTACCCCGTGCGGTTTTTTTTCTATGGGAGTACATAAAGAAACACGTGTTTCGTTCACCATTGCTGGCTAACATTGACGACCTCAAAATGAGAATTACGGACGCCATCCAAACCGTAACATCGGATATGCTGACAAGTGTGTGGAACGAGTGTGATTATCGCGTAGATGTCTCGTACGGGCCGCTCATGGTGGTCAAATTAAACATTTATGAAGATATGGTAAATAGACTTTACGGTTCCACGGTTCATTTGATTGGTCAACCAAGGCTATAGGTTATTTGGCTTTGATATTATAGATCTTCAAAGTTGGGGTATTCTTTTATACTCAGTCTGTATAAGAAAACAGGTGTAAAACAGAGAGAAACACAGGTGTAAAACCCAAAGAGCTAAACACAGGTGTAAAACCCAGAGAGCTAAACACAGGTGTAAAACCCAGAGAGAGAGAAACAGGTGGAAAACCCAGAGAGAGAAACAGGTGGAAAACCCAGAGAGAGAAACAGGTGGAAAACAGAGATAAACAGGTGGAAAAGAGATTTTAAAAGTATTTACGATTGTCGCGAGTACAGGTGGGCAAACATGTCCCCCAAAACTGAGTGAGATCATATTGCTGGTGACGTTTTGCTAAATTTCTCTAGTATAAGTTATGTCTGCAGTACACTACACGTCCTCTTAAATATTACAAAGTTTGGAGAACATTTCCAATTATTTGCTTTTCAAAGCAAAGTATTAAAGTACATTTACTTGTATAGTAATCTTATATCAATCTGTATATTAAATACGAATTTTTTAGATTTCATAACGCAGACGTTCGGGAAAAATTACTTTTATGCATGTGACAAATTCAAGTTTACTTAAAATGCGTTAATTTATCTTGACTGTGCATCAAATAATAGCTTTGTGTCTGTGTATGTGTGCGAGATATGAGATTATTTGTGTTTCAAGTATAATATACGAATACAAATCTATTTTGCAGGACGCCACGGAAGGTCGCGGGCTAGATTCCAGCAGTCTCCACTTTGGAAGCGCGCCCGTGCACAGGCGTGGTCCTACTACTGCACATGCGCATCGCAATAACCACTCAGTTACCTACAAGCCTAGAGGTTACACTGCAAAGAACAACTAAACAAGTATCATATGTTTGTTTACGTTAGTTAAACCCGTTTAGTCACCGCATCAACGATCGTAGACAGGCTGTAAAATAATTATATTTACGATCGTTACTGTAAACACACACACACACACATATTGGAAATATATGAGCCTCTCGGCCTTCGTACATTTATATTTTTACGTAGCGCTCTTAGCCGTTAGACCATCCCGCGCTACGACCGCCCAATCGGTGAGGAAGAGGGGTCACGCCCTCTCATCGCAGGTGGCCCAGCCATACACCTGAGGTAACCAGATCCAAAGCGCCAATCTGATTCACAAGTACGGCCAAGAACACCCTACCACAAGGTTCTGAGACCCTCGCCCTCAGATACCAAGCGTGTGGTCTGGCCGGGGTTCTATCCATACCCCTAGTGTCTTTCCAGGACACAACCGGAGCAGGTGCCTGCTCACCGCTCGGTCTTTCTTTAAGAGGGGGAATCTTTCCAGACCTCCTCCAGCA
>NQII01005840.1:85254-102325 GCA_002778355.1 Clitarchus hookeri | reverse complement strand
CCTCCTCCAGCATACGGAGTCAACCACCGCCAGCACGAGTCCAACCTCCAGTGATCGGTACACCAGAGAGAACCTCTGGTGGGGCCAACCCGATCAGCCCGTGATCCCACTTATTTGTCGTGGCACTTGTGGGTTTTAAATGCCCGACCGCCCCACGAATAAGCAGTTACTGTACACGGCAAGATATCAGTGGCCAGTCTTCCTCGAGGCTGATCTGATTTGTGGAAATTACTTCACCTCTTTGACAATGGTTAATGCCGATGCCATCGAGAACGCATCACTTTGTACACTCGTTGCAAGAAAAATTTCTGAACGCAAGTACAGCGCATACGTGATTGCAACACTTGAACTCTAAAATTAATATGGGACCTAACGTATTAAACTATATAAACACGTATTCACCTACTATTAAATACTACACTATAAAAAATATATCATATGATAGTCCTAGGGGATCGTGTTAGGTCGGGATGCCACGTTGATAAACGGTGGGTGAAAAAGCTCTCACGTAGTGATGATGTGGCCGTCCACGAATCCACGTATTTAGAAATTCATCGATGGATCCACCAGTGGTTGAAACACTGGTGTACGCCAGTTGAAGCATTTTTAGAACGTCAGGTTGACTTTCCAGCGGCTATTGCGTCTGCTTCCAGACGCACATTAATGCCATTACACACACATTTCTACAGTTTCCATCGTCTGTTTGTAAAACTCAGTGTTCATATTACCTTTATTTATTTTCTAATGATTGAAAATCATGGAAATAGGCTGTTTGCTTTCATTTTTCCAAAGAAAGCGTTGTGCCATTCTTTGGCACCGTTGGCGTTTTCTTATGTTTTTTTTTGTATTTGCCCTTATTCGGTTAAAGTTTGCTTTTGTTGTTAAAGTCTTGTTGTCCTTTATTTTCTGCTGTTAATTTTATTTCATGTTCGAACTTAAACTTGAAATTTATATCAAATAAAGGTTATTAAATATTTATTTTGTCATTACGTGTATAAATTCTTAAAGAGTAAAGTGTTTATTTATGTGACTTACTGTTTCATAAAAAAGGCATGTTTAGGTTTAGGTTTTCTTCTAGTACAAAATAACTGTGTTGTCAATTTGTCAGTTATGTGTTGTCAAAATGTGTGTTGAGTTTCTCATGTTTTGCCTTTAGTCCAATCTGTTAAGATAGTAGCACTTGTGGTATAATAGATTTAGTTTCATGAACGTAATTATTTACTGTTTGGTCTCCAAAAAATTAATGAACCGATAACTTTTAAAAAACCTTGGATAAAAGTCAAATATTACTGATATATATATATTTTTAACCGTGACCACGAGTAACGATTCTTCTGTCGAACCACTACTCTGAGGATTTATCATTTGCTGTGCGTTGTTCTATGGTGCTGACGTGGCCGTCTTCCCTTTACAAAATTATCGTCATGTAGTTTACTCTCCTTTTCTTAAGCTCTGCTGATAATTAATTAATTATGTGACGACAAATCATCTAGTACCGTCATTGGTAAGTTTAATGTAAATCTTTATTTACCCGCCCATGTTTTCGTGTTTTTTAATGGAAAGTTATAACCTATATTTATGTTTAGTGCGGTCGGTCCAACTCGTTGGCCAACTTTCCAGCCATGTGTTAGCTGACTTCACGAGCAGACTTCGCATGTTACAAATTGCCATGTTAACTGTTATTACTTCAGTTTGATAGCAGTGGATATGGATCGCGGCAGCACCTAGTTAAACAGGAAAACCTGCTGGTTACATAATTTTATTTTCTCATCTCGACTACAAAGAACTCTCAACAAAATTTTTGTGTTATAGTTATTATAAGCATGTAATCAATTTTTTTTTAATATTTGGGCATCATGAAACCAACAAACTCCTAATTCCGCAGCTGCTAATAAAAAAACGTATAAAAATTTTTTTGTGTAGATAACTCTATAGACATCTAAACAAACAAAACACAATTTCATTGGTTATGTATTGTATATTTAACAAATTACCATGAGTTGCACCTGTTTAATCTAAAACTTCTATCTTTGGGTATCACACTTATTATTGTTAGCAATATTTTTTTAAAATCATTGTTACAAAAAATAAGATACTGAAACAAAAAATACTCCGCAAACAAGAAATATATAAAGAAAGAGTCACGAATTATTTGTTTACTTACTTAATATTTTATTAGGTTTAAATTCATTTGCCTCGTAACCTTACTCTTGTGCACATTGTTTTTGTTTTTTTTTTTTTCATGCTGGCTGGTGGTTAACAGTTTACTTCTTAAGGATGACTTTCAGACTTCGCCTAGTGTTTAACCTTAGTCACACACACACACATACACACNAACAGTTTACTTCTTAAGGATGACTTTCAGACTTCGCCTAGTGTTTAACCTTAGTCACACACACACACATACACACGTACATATACACACGCATGCATACACACACGCATACACACACATACACACATACATACACACACATACACATACATACACACACATACAATCATACACATACACACATATACATACATACACACACATACACATAGACACACACATAGACACACACATACATACACACANTACACATACACACATATACATACATACACACACATACACATAGACACACACATAGACACACACATACATACACACACATACACACATATACACACACACTAATACACACACACACTAGACCCACTCCTTACGTCGGTCACCTTCGGCCTGGCGAATTACGTATCGCAGGTATCATCACGATCACTGGTACGTTGTTAGCGCGACCGAGGGTGGCGCAACATCGTTCGGAAATGCATCGGCTGATGTTTCGGGTGACATCCACCAGACCCACCGAATTTCCAGGCCGGTTGAACTGGCGGTACCAGCATGCTTAACCGGACCCAACTCGAACGGCAGTTATAGGACGTCAGGTGTTGCATGGGTGGGTGCAATGGTGAATATGCGAGTACGCGGAATGCATACGCAACAACCATCCCCCACGGCGATCCGCACGCACACGCACATATGCGCACACACGGGCGATTAGAGGGCTTCACCTAAACCAAATTACCCTTTTGCCACAACTTTCCATAACCAACACACGTGAATACGCGTGCAGATACTTTATATGAACGTCCCCGTCTCTTTACACATTAGAGTAAACCGCGATAAACCTCGCCGCGCTAAAAGAAAAGAAAGCTGGTTGAAATTTTAAAATTTAAAATATAACTGAAAAAAATGGACCCATAATTATACATAGATTTTCACGTGACAATGAGGCCGTGGTGGTGTAGTGGTCAGGCTACTCGCCTCCCATCGAGTCGAACCGGGTTCGATTCCCGGCGGGGCTGCTCCCGGATTTTCGCATGTGGGAATCTTGTAGGACGATGCCGCTGGTCGGTGGGTTTTCTCGGAGATATTCCACTCCCTCGCCCTTTCATTTCGGCGTCGCTCCACCCTCACCTCACTTCATCCTCGTTGTCAAGACCTCGATGCTAAGAGCCACTCAAATCTCTCTACTTCACTTAACGTCACTCTGCCTGTCATACTCTTACGAAAGTTGGTAGCGTTATAGGGAAATTAGCTCCCTGTCGTAATGCCGAGTTCAAAGCGCGATGTTTAAATTGTGGACTCCCAATTTACTTTAGTTTCATTATTTTATGTACATATGAGTAATTATTGTCTTGACAACCATATTTATATTCGTTATTTTTTCTCGATTACACTTCACGTATGAATATAGCAAAGGTCCCACGGCTGCTTTAATTTTAAATATGACGGAAGGATACGAAACTTCCAGCTATGTACGTCCTGAACCGTGAAAAGTTTACAAACGCTGTTGCGACCATAGATTACAGACGAGGAGACCTCCTTTTCGTCTTGCTACATGGCCAACAGCGAATAACGTGTTCGTTTATATAGGCACCTATATTTTCAAAAGTCAAGCACTTTTATGCGGATAAAATAATTTCTACAAATTCGAATTTCATACACCTAGTTGCATTAAAAATTGGTTATAAGTAGGGGCAGTGATATTTCGCGAAAATGATTTCGAGACAAGATACAGTCCAAAGCACTGTAGGGTCGTCCAGCTTCTTTGATTGGCTAAAAAAAATGTTCTGGCCCGTGTTAACCGTTTGCGCACGAATCACGAAGGCTCAGTGTCAGAGTTACTTAGTCCTGAGTGGCTTGGTCAAAGACGGACACGGCACCAGCAGCCAATGGAGGTATAACAACAGCTGAGGTGTGTATACAGTATCGAAGTCTACTGTGTGCTCCGATTTTTACGCGAAAAGTCACTGGCCATAGATATAAGGATATACACAAACATCTCGAAGCGCTTCGTTTACATAAACAGTGTCCTAACCTCAAATTCCTATCCACGTCGTTTATGATAGTCGTATTGGCAGAAAAGCGAAGTCCAATGCTGGGGCGCGGAGACTGGTTTCGCGCAGCTAGCGTGATCACTCTACCCCGTATTCAATCTACGGTTGCGATGTTCAGCGCTACTGTACATTTCGCAAAACTACGAGACCTGACAGAAATTAACACTTTCGAATGACGTTAGTAGACGTTGAGACGATCTATTTCTGAATATCCATTTGCGTCCGCGCTGCCAATCCCTTGGTAGGGGGAAAGAGGGGTAATTTTTTTTTTTTGCATTAGCTCGCCGACAGCTGGGACAGAACGGCATGCAAATGTGGTAATTTTTTGCGCTTACGATATTTTTCAACTATCCCAGAAGAAAACTTATGAAGTTAAAAATAATATGCACATATAAGAAAATTAATCAGAACGGCCTTGGATGCATTCAAATTGGAAGACATGAGATAAACTGTTGATTACTACGTTTACTGGAAAATTAATTTAATCAGTTTCGCACAGTAAGAAAGGTTTCTAGTCTACTACAGAATGTTGTTGAAGTGAGCAGTGTTCAATGTCAAAAAAAATAAAAATATGGTCTGCTTGTAAATCTCTTAAGGACATGGTTTACTTCACTTGGTATTTTTTTCAAATACCTAACGTTGAGAAACAATCTTTTGATTGTTGTCTTCTGCAGACACTATTTAAAACACACACTGATAAATGGTAAAAATAAAACATTTAAGTGGAAAATAAAATAGGACAATTTATAACATACAACCATGAAAAAGCGTACGAAAGTTTCTCAGACTTTAAAAATGAGGAGGAAATAAAGTATATTAAATTTTGACTTCAGCATTTTGGCATTATAATGATCGAAATCGATAACGATAATTTTTATTCGTTTTTAAGTACAGAATTTAATCATTATTTTATCTAAAGAAAAATGAATAGGGAAACCAAACAAGAATGTTCAAGTGTAAAAAAAAAATATATATTACAGATATATACAGAGTGGTCCTGAACTACAGGTGCAAACGCTTTTGAGAAATTTTCTATGCAAAATAGGATAGAAAACATTATACGAACAATGTCGTACAGTAACTCGTAAGGGAGGTAGCCACCCTTTAAAATAGATATTTCAAATGGTTCTACTGGATAATAATGAAACCTACATGAGATTAAAGAGCCATACTGTGAATAATGCTTTCTTTAACCAAGACCTTAAACCTGCAAACAGTTGTGGCGTACTATCACCCCCTAAACTGAGACACACATTAATAGGATAATAACATACAACCCCCTAGTGACTCAAAGAGAAAAAAAGAAAGCGAGAGAAAAGAGATAGAAAAAGAGAGAGAGAAAAGAGAGAGAGAGAGAGAGAGAGAAAAGAGAGAGAGAAAAGAGAGAGAGAAAAGAGAGAGAGAAAAAAGAGAGAGAAAAGAGAGAGAGAAAAGAGAGAGAGAAAAGAGAGAGAGAAAAGAGAGAGAGAAAAGAGAGAGAGAAAAGAGAGAGAGAAAAGAGAGAGAGAAAAGAGAGAGAGAAAAGAGAGAGAGAAAAGAGAGAGAGAAAAGAGAGAGAGAAAAGAGAGAGAGAAAAGAGAGAGAGAAAAGAGAGAGAGAAAAGAGAGAGAGAAAAGAGAGAGAGAAAAGAGAGAGAGAAAAGAGAGAGAGAAAAGAGAGAGAGAAAAGAGAGAGAGAAAAGAGAGAGAGAAAAGAGAGAGAGAAAAGAGAGAGAGAAAAGAGAGAGAGAAAAGAGAGAGAGAAAAGAGAGAGAGAAAAAAGAGAAAATGAAAAGAGAAAATGAAAGGAGAAAAAGAAAGGAGAAAAAGAAAGGAGAAAAAGAAAGGAGAAAAAGAAAGGAGAAAAAGAAAGGAGAAAAAGAAAGGAGAAAAAGAAAGGAGAAAAAGAAAGGAGAAAAAGAAAGGAGAAAAAGAAAGGAGAAAAAGAAAGGAGAAAAAGAAAGGAGAAAAAGAAAGGAGAAAAAGAAAGGAGAAAAAGAAAGGAGAAAAAGAAAGGAGAAAAAGAAAGGAGAAAAAGAAAGGAGAAAAAGAAAGGAGAAAAAGAAAGGAGAAAAAGAAAGGAGAAAAAAAGGGAGAAAAAAAGGGGGAAAAGGGAGAAAAAAGGGAAAGAAAAAGGGAGAAAAAAAGGGAGAAAAAGGGAGAAAAAAGGGAGAAAAAGGGAGAAAAAAGGGAGAAAAAAGGAAAAAAAGAAACAAAAGAGAGAAACAAAAGAGAGAAAAAAGAAAAGAGAAAAAAAGAGAAAAAAAGAGAAAAAAAAGTATGAATGAGTAGATTTGGGCGGCTCTTAACAGAGAGATCTTGAGAGCCGATGAGGGTGAAATGAGGCTTGTATGGAGCAGCGCCGGAATAGTGGTGCGGGGGAAACGGGAGATCCCGAGAAAACCCGGCGACCAGCGAGATCGTCCGGCAAGATTCCCACATGCAAAAATTCTGGTGTGACCCGGCCGGGGATTGAACCCGGTTCGCCCTGGGAGGCGAGTGGTCTAACCACTAAGCAACCGCGGCCCCGCCCCGGGCCAAGAATAGACTAGATTCGTCCCTGGCTGTGCCTTGCTTCCTTCGACCTCGATCGGCGAGTAGTGGAAAAAGGCGAAAATACAGAGGGGAAAGTTAATGCCTTGCTACAATTGGCTTATCCCAAGCCGTGTCCTTTGGACACTGCGCACCGATTGGTCCACGCGACCATGTGACGTCACGTCTCTTGTCCCTTGATGACACATTGCATCTTCGTGTCCCTTGGGCGTGGCTAACTTTTATAATTTTGTCCGTTGTTGATTTGTCTCGTATAAATGAAAACGAGAACAAACTAGGGCATTAACGATCCAAAACCGAATTGGATAAAACTGCTTTTAACCTTTGCCATCTGTAGGCACTCGCATACCGTTTAATTTTTTTTTCTTCTTGAACCTAGTTTTATTTTCTGTTGGAAAATACTTCAGGTTTTTTTTTTGGCACACATCCCTAAGTAACAGTTTCTGTAATTTTGTATATTTTTTTAACTGTATTTTCTGTTTTTACTATTTTTTCTGGGTACCAATTGTTGAACAAGCTTTGGTTATGTTGACTTGCTGGGCAAAGTATCTAAAATATTTTTCTTTAAAAAGAAAAAAAAAATGCTATTGCATAATCTTTGCTTTTCTATAATTCCCAACTCAATATAACAAAATATTAGTCGTATTAATGTAAAAATAATATAAAAAGTTGTATTACTACTAATGTTTCACCAAGCGACTTGATATCTGTGCGATAGTCACTAGGCATTTAGGAAAGCAACCTCCTCCTTTCTTCTATGCAACCATATGGCTTTTAACGTTTTTTCTATTTTCGTGCTCCGCACTTAATCCACTTTTAACGGAGTAATAAACCTTTTGTTAACGCTTTTTCGCGGTTCCCTGCGCCCGGTTCCCATGGCGAAGCGCAAAGCCTCGCCGCCATTCTGGACTCGTGCCTGCTCGATGTCGCGATGCCTTTAAAGACCCGGCGATGACGAAAGGCGACGTTCCGGGTCGAGGGAGAACTAATTTACCGCGGCCGCGGGAGAGCGCTACCGGCCGATGGAAGAGCGCGGGTTATTATGTTGACTTATCTCCCACGCCAGTTCATTTCGCTGATAACCAGTAACTTTCCATCTGCCGAGTAGCACACGCGCGCATATGGCCCGAGTGTTCTCGGAAATGAGAAAATTCGCAGTGGCACATTTAAACCGCCATAAGCGTATTACTCGTGGCTGATTCACGCTTTAAGTATTCCTGAAATCAACCTTAGTGGGGAAAAAAAAACCTGGTCAAACCTGCGCACATTTTTTTTACAAAAAAAAAAATTATAAAGTTCTTTCAGTAATGTTGGTAGCGATTAAGGAAAAGCGAGATCAGACGGTAACTGCTTCTGGGCTTGAACCAAACATTGACATACCCCCACAACAACACATCTGTCAAAGCCACCCGGTAAACAGTTATAAACATGTTATGTTTATATTTTAATTTTCAAAATACAAGGCCTCTTACATGAATAAAATAGTTTTACCGATTTGAATCTAATGGTTTACAAAACATCTCAACGGGACTTGTTTACGTGTATCGTGGAACAGTGTTCTAGCCTCAAATCCTATCCACGTCGTTTGTGACAGTCATATTGGCAGAAAAGCAGTTCATTGTTGGAACACGGAGACTGGTTTTACGCAGCCAGCAAGATCTTTCTATCCCATATCTACTCTACGGTTTTAATCATAGACTAAAGACGAGGTACGGTGATTTTCGTGTGTTGCTGATGTCCCGTGTTTTAACAATGACGTGCCATTTGTTTACATTCGGTTTTTACAACAAACCTAAGATTTTGAGGGGGGGGGGATATGCTGCGTTAATTAATTATATAGAATAGCATTTACGGTATCACTCAGTCGAAAGTAGAGTACTAGCATAGCAAAGCACGTATTTAAGTGAACAGTATGCTAAACCCAGTCGAATGAATATGCGTGATGATATTTATGTAGGAAGAAGAGCAGCTCTATTTTTGAACACTGAACTTGTTTTACTGCGCAGCTGGAATGAGCACTCTACCTCATATTCATTGTATGGTTTGAATACATGCTACGTGCTTGCTGGAACTGTTAGTATGCAGAGAGGAAGAATTCACGTAATTGTACAATATAACAAAAAAAAATCGAATTAATTTTTATAATGGTTTATTATGAAACTTTTTTATGTTCACGATCACGCAACAGCCGTCTGTAATAAGGCACCTTTAAACAGTTGTAGTTGATAATTTCTCTTCCTGTTTATAAATTAATGTGGTTGAATATCTTAGAAGATTCCAGGAACTGTGGCATTAAATTAGGGTAAATTTATAAGCACGAAGGAAAACAAAAAACAAATCACGCTAGAGTCCTGCGGCAATAAAAAAAAAGTCACTGAATTAAGTTTTCGCCCCTACTACGTGTAAACGTGCCCCAGCACAAAAGTGAAAGACACGTAGGCTGGCCGACTTTCTCTCTCGCCAACATCTTTACAAGTCATCCGTCGGGTACCGCGGTCGAGCATCGACGACCACGCAAAACTATACGTAAACAGGAAACCGACGGCACTTACGTAAACGGTAATCTGTGGCTACGGAGAATTTACAGGCTGGTTATAGGCTGCTCACGGAAAACTGAGCACTCTTGAAAGCCCTCCTTAAGATCTACTTGTATGCATGTTGTGCATCCTTCCACCACACGTAAAATTGACATTGCCGAGGTACCGATCACTGTTTATACGCCGGCCAAGTGACCCAGAAAAATTTCGATGATTNCCTGCCCAATTGCGCTCCTCCCCCCACCAGAGTGATGCGCAAGTGTTACTCTGGTTAAACCAGCGCCAATTGAAAGAAAGCTGACCCGCCCCCTCTGTACTAGCACTTTTTCCTATCATAATAAAGAGCATGATTCCTATCCTCTGTCTCCTGTAGCATTTTCTGTTAAACATGATAATGCATGAAACAATTTTTTAATTCCTTCCTGTCGAAAGGGTTTTTACGGTGACTATGCCAGTTTTTCCCTTTCTCTTCTAAATATAGTTTAGCTATAAGTACACTTAGGGAGGTTGTCATGGCCACAATCTGGCCATGGCAGCCCAATCCCTCTTTGCCGTGATGCATGTCTCCTTGCATGATACTCCCTTCCTTGTAGGCGTATGGGGCTTAGCCCTGAGACGCACTTAACTCCCGTCCCTACCGCGGGCTCATATAACACTTAGTTTTAGAGTAGTTAGTTAAAAAAAAAAAAAAAAAAAGCCAGCAAAATTGTTAGAAAAATTGCCATTTTACAAAATTTGTTAAATCTTACTATTATATACATTAAAATAACAACATAAAGCAAAATAAATTACTTCAGTATCCACAGGTAGTTCGCCTAACACTTTTCAACTCAAAGGCACGGAACTGCTTTCCCTCCGTCGTTNAAAAAAAAAAAAAAAAAAAGCCAGCAAAATTGTTAGAAAAATTGCCATTTTACAAAATTTGTTAAATCTTACTATTATATACATTAAAATAAGAACATAAAGCAAAATAAATGACTTCAGTATCCACAGGTAGTTCGCCTAACACTTTTCAACTCAAAGACACGGAACTGCTTTCCCTCCGTCGTTACCAACTTAACTCGGCGCCCGTTAAAATATGTGCCGGTAGGGACAGTGACATTTTTCAAACTTCGATTTCAAAAGTTCTCAGTTTGCCATGAACAGTCTACACAAACACAAATATCTGGAAGTGTGGCACATTTCATTGAGTGTCTCTCCCTACCTGTATTCACCGAGAGAAAGGTTTGAGTGAACCAATATATTAATTTTTATATGGCCAGACCGTATATAATTTATAGTTCATTCAACTAAATATATTGTTAGCAGTTGAATTTTGTTGGCCCAGCACAGAGGTTTTGTCACCTCAAAAGTGTGTTTTGTTAGAGGAACAAAAATTGTGTTATTTTTTAAATTTTGTTTAGTAAAAAAAATATATCTTTTTTGAGCAACTATATATTTACTTAGCTATACACAAACAATTTTTTTTAGTTAGCCGGGACAAACCCTTCCGTCAGTGTTGGTCGGCTCGCAGACTAGGATATTATGTGAAACGGGTGCAAGTTTTTCTTGTGAGGTGTGATTTCGTGATATTACAATGGCGATATATTAATTATTATAAAATTTTAACACATCGTTGGAATATGTGGCTACAGAATAATCCATAACATCCTAAAATGATAATATACGCAAGGTTTTAAGGTCAAACAAACTGCGCAAGAGTATTTTTCTGACATAACACACGGGAATGGCTTAGACACAAATAAAATGACCAAATTTAATAAAAGTATTACCAATTGCATGCAATAAAAAGCTTTTACCTAACAATTATCATAACATATTCTAAAGTAACTTTACATAATTTATGTGGAAGAATTATCTTACGCTAACTGCTCCATCGGAACTAAGCCAATAATAATACTTACGCGGACAAAATACGTGCGATAAAGATACAAACATGTTATCCGTTTCAGTTATTTGTCAACGGAAAAAAAGGTAAACGAAAATTATAAACTGAAAATACATTTACCAGTTAATCACGTGCCAAAAAACAACTCTTAATTTTAAAATCATAAAAATGCATATTACAGAATGTAACAAATTACTAGCGATCAAGCAAAAAAATCCGCGAACGGTTTCTGTAAAACTGATATTGTACAGCTCTGAAAGCATTGTTGGTAATATATTACATATTTATTCAATAAAGTTGGCTGCCACTGAGATTTGCACATTTTGCCACGTCGACCTATTAATCAGTACGTTTACTGTCGAAATCACTCGGGTTAAAAGTTCCCCAGAAATGCACGCGCAAGCCGACATTACGTATTGATTTCAACTGCAGAGTCTCGTTTTAAAGTTATGGAAAGCTTCCCGTTCATTTATTTTCAGAATTCAAGTAACAACAGGAATAAATAAAGCCTTTAAAATGAATCTCGATACTTAAACATGTACGAATTAAATGCGATGTTACATATCCGGTATGTTGTTTCGTAATTTTTGTTGTTGACTGGACTTTTGCAGTATTCACACCGTGCGCATTTCAGCCATTTAGACATGTTTAATATTTTATTATTTTCAAAATAATGCATACGTCAATTTTAAAGTGTGTTTATTCTTTTTAATTTTTTTTTAAAAAGCAGCAATTTTTGGTAAAACTGTATAAGTTAAGTGCAACTTTGTTGCACTCATTTTTTATTAAAGTGAAGTCTTTACAGCCACCTACCGCCATATGCAATATAATATATATTATACACACACACTTCACGGTTACAAATTTTATTTATGAGGAAGACCGTAATGTACAGAGGTTTTTCTCGAGCCTCAGCTCTCAAGACCTCGATGTTAAGAGCCGTCCAGATCTCTTCACTAACTTTTTTCGAGCCTTCGTTTGAAATAAGAATAGGCAGTCGATTAAATTTGTCCTGGCTGCTACTAAGTTATCCCAAATGAATAAGACACTATCATAATCATAAATCTTTAAAAAATATCGAAGGATGTGACCCCCACCCCCCACCCTCCCAAGGTCACACGGCTTACACGTTTTGTGCGAATTAAATTACGGCCTTCTATNCCCCCACCCTCCCAAGGTCACACGGCTTACACGTTTTGTGCGAATTAAATTACGGCCTTCTATGCGTGAGTAATGTTCAAACCCTCGATGTATATTGCCTGACAGGTATGCATCACGCTCTACAACTTGGACGTGACAACTTTTGATCATAATGCACGGGTTTTTGGAAAATTGCTAATCTGAGAGCTGTTGCAACAAGACATCTTATATCTTCAATTTCGATGTGCTGATTAATAAATAATCTTGACCGAAATTCTTACAGTTCAAATGTTACACAATTAAACGCTACCATACAGAGTCAACCCCATTTCATCAACGAAGTTGAGTGATACCACTAACCAAGTTTACAGAGGTCTAGTATTTCCATTAAGCAAAAAGTTGTTTTTGGCTGCTCACGGTAAAGGGAGAACTTTAAGGCCGTACTTAAACGTCTCTTTCAGCGTATTTTTTTTCTGTCGCTAACTGTAAATATAAAACTTGCCAATTAACCAATAAACAATGTATGTATACATTTCGAAACTCTCAAAAGTTTACGTTCGAGGTCACAATAAATCCATTTTTCTGATATTATGCCAACTGACGGGGGCCTTAGAAGTGCCCACTTGACCGCGAATAGCCTATTAAAGATTCGTTTGCTAATCGCACGTGGTTGAATATTTTGCGAATAAATTATTTTAGAAATTATTTTACGGGCACGCAATTTTATTACTTTGCTAAAAAGCGACCCACAATTGTCGTTTTATATTAACAAATAAATCAGTCTGTTGCGGAAGCTTGACGTGTTTCTATCAGGTTATGGGCAATCCTTTTTTTACGTGATTTTATCAGTTTAAAGGTTGAAATAGTGTACCGTCAATGCGCTAAACTTGGTTAAACGCATGGCATCAACGCCATGTTTACCAGAGATTGTTGTTGCCAATGACTCGAAGGTGCCAGTGTTGTGCTCCGGAGACGTTGACATTATTTCGGACACTAATTACCACATTACAGTGAAAAATGTACTATGCGTGCCCAGTTTAACAACAAACTTGTTGTCTGTCAGTGAGCTTATAAAGAACGGTGTCGTATTTAAATACACAACATCGTTGTGATGGAAGATAAACTTGGTATGGAGGAAACAGTTGAAGCTCCTGCGACTTGGATTCCGACTGAAATCATACCAGAGCAGCATGATCAGAGCTGTGATTCAGTGGGGGAATGTGAACACAATGATTCAGAATCACAGAACTATTCATCAGATTATGCTGACGGTAATGAAACATTAACCGCACGAGAGAGTTCATCCGAGGAGCGTCTAGAACCAGTGGTGGCTGTTCCAGATCCAGGTCTTACAGTTGGAAGCCAGCGCGAAAGGAAACAACCGCAGCGGTATGGCTTCAGTAACATGTGCCTTTCCAGTACTGTTCCAGCTGCATGCGAGATTATGTTTGCAGAGGCTATTGAAGGGCCAGAGAAAGATCAGTGGAAGCAGGCCATGGAGGAGGAGCTACAGTCATTTGACGCAAATGATGCTTGGGAGCTGGTGGACAATCCAGGTGATGTGTCAATTGTGAAGTGTCGATGGGTGCTAAATAAAAAACTTGACTTTGACAATAACGTGCGCTACCGTGCTAGGCTTGTAGCAAAGGGATTCACACAGAAGCCAGGTGTAGATTATACTGACACTTTTTCACCAGTTGTGAGGCATTCCACATTACGGTTGCTTTTTGCTTTAAGCGTAAAGATAGGTATGGACATTACTCATCTTGATGTAACTACCGCATTCTTGAACGGTCATTTAAAAGAAGACATTTATATGTCAGTGCCTGAAGGTTTTGTAAACAAAAGTCATGGTAAAGTTTTAAAATTAAAGCGGGCCATCTATGGATTGAAACAATCATCTTTAATGTGGTACCAAAGAGTTAAAGATTTATTATGTAATTTAGGTTTTAAAAACAGTGTTTGTGAACCATGTTTATTTTCAAAAATGTATGATGATGTAAAAATCATTATTGGGCTTTATGTTGATGATTTCTTGATTTTTTCAAATAATGATTTAGAGACACAGAAATTAAAGCATGTATTAAGTACAGAATTTAAATTAAAGGATTTAGGACCCGTTAGGCAATATTTAGGCATGAGAATAAATATGGACAGGAAAAGGTGTATTATTACTGTTGATCAACAACATTATATTGAACAACTTTTGTCTAAATTTAATATGTCTGATTGTAAACCTATTGATACTCCAATTGAGTCTAAACTAAATATAGGTAAGCCAGAAAAATGTGAACCTAACATTCCTTATCAAGAACTAATTGGAAGTTTAATGTACTTGGCGGTGTTGACTAGGCCAGACATAGCATATTCAGTTAGCTACCTTAGCCAATTTAATAGTTGTCATAGCGAAGTGCATTGGAACTATGCTAAAAGGATACTAAGATACTTACAAAGTACTAAACATTATTGTTTAAAATATAGTAATACTGATCTAGACTTAGAAGGTTTTGTTGATGCCGATTGGGCGAGTGATGCTTTAGATAGAAAATCCTATACAGGCTTTTGCTTTATTATGTCAGGATCAGCTGTTTCGTGGCAGAGTAGGAAGCAACAAACAGTATCACTGTCCAGTACTGAGGCAGAGTACACTGCTCTCTCAAAAGCATCAAGAGAAGCTGTATATTTAAGAAAGTTATTGTAACTTGAATGACTATCAGTAACACATTAAGGAAACGATTGTGACAATCAAAGTGCATTGAAACTGGCCACAAATCATCAGTGTCATAATAGATCCAAACATATAGATGTAAGATTTCACTATATAAGAGATGTTGTTAGAAATAAATTTGTTAAAATTAAATATATTCCCACTGGGGAAATGCCTGCTGACCTGCTGACAAAGGGGGTATGTTTATTAAAATATTATAAATTTATGAACAAGATAGGTATTGTGCCTATGTTATCCAAATAACTTGCTTATTTCGATAAGTGGGGGTGTTGGTATTCCGTAGTTGGTATCAAAATAAATACGTCTAGTGGCGCCATCTATATTGAACTGTAACTATGTATGTGCTAAAAAGGAACAAATAAATCAGTCTGTTGCGGAAGCTTGACGTGCTTCTATCAACTCCGTTCCTGAACTAGTCTGTGTTTTGTTCTCCTAAACTAGTCTGTGTTATTCGCAAACGCGTCGTAATGTAAAGAGATTAAAAAAAATGGAACACCTCGAGAACTATGGCGGAAGAGTGCGCACCCAAGAAAGTAAAGGCTGAAACGTCACCGCATTTTTAAGAGTGGTAAAAAGCTGACCGGATGATCAGCAAACAACTTGGATGGCACATCCGTGAATGACGAAATTCGGAAAGAGTATTTCTCCATGTGTGCGATCAGTTTCACCAACAGGATTAAGAATACTCCGCGAGGTATCGACGGTTACAGCGGAAACTTATTTGTTACCTCAAAGCTGCCATGCACTTTCTACCCCGTATCGATAAAGCGTTTCGACTTGCATATACTTCTCACGCCGGTATACAAAGAAAAATAATTCATAGGAAAGTCGCCCTGCCAGATTTTTTTTGTAGTCGCAGCAAATAAATTATTTGGTTGCCACGAAAGTTAAATGGTCGCAATTAAATAATCCTACTTTAATCACAAGGTGAATATAAACAAAACAGTTTGTAACTTCCACAAAGGTTTTTTTATATTTTTCCAGGGACTGATGTTGAGATACAGACACCGTTAAAATGTGTAAAGGTGGAGTGGAGAGGTTTCGGCGGCCTTTGACATCGAGCTATTGAGAGCCGATGAGGGTGATTCGAGGTATGGAGCAGCGCCAGAATGCATGGTGCGGGAGAGACGGGGATATACCCGAGAAAACCCGCCGACCAGCGGCATTGCCTGGCGGGAGAGGCGCCACCAGGAATCGAGGCCCTGTTAGCCTATGTGGGATACGAGCGCTCTAGCCATTGCACCACCGCGGCCGCCAAAATTAGTTTGAGAAACATTCTGCATTTACTTATTTGAAAAATTTTCTCAGCGTTCAAAAGAAAATTTATTTTCGATGCACTGCAAGAATTGTTTCTTTCGCAAATTTGCCAAGTAAATGCTTACGCGTACTGAAAAAGAATTAATGGAAAATTTTTTTTTCGCCCAGAAATCCGTGATAGCTTAGGCAAGAATCAAATGCGGAGTAAGTTATAAACTGTGTATGGAAGCATTGTAGCGAATTTTCCATACTGTACATAGCCAGAGGCCCTACAATTTCACTTTATAGTCCACCCAGAGTTACTTCCAGTTTTTCACGATTTTTCCTGCGTGAACACAATATGGCAAAAAAAAAAAAAAAAAAAAAAAATTTTTTTTAAGCAAAACTATTCGGAACAATTATTTGCTGAGACACGCATATTCCCGCAAATAACGATTTCACAGGAAACGTCTCAGTACTCACGCTCGTAAGAAAATTTACTGAACAATGTTTTCCTCGTGTAAATTTCGAATACGACACAACCCTTCACGAGTTTTTTTTTATCATGTCTTCGAAAAAAGGGTTTTCCCCCAGGAACCTCGCAAACTCTCGCAAAAAAAAAAAA
>NQII01005840.1:72418-85191 GCA_002778355.1 Clitarchus hookeri | reverse complement strand
CAGGCAAGCCCACCCTCTTACATATTTTATCGCGCAGGCCGGCTGGCACCACCCCCCCCCTCCCTACCCGAGGGGAAGGGTTGCCAAGCTGGCCTCGCAATCTTCGGCAGACGTGCCGAGATGAAAGTCTCGTTAATCATGCACGAGGCGCGGCTAGGAGGCCAGACGGAAATTATGCGCGGGTCGAGAAGCTATAGTCTATTCGAGGTAAGGCGAGCATTTTTTCAATACCCCATTTGGAATAATAATAGTCTTCATTTATGCGGCGAAGTTAAGGTATGGCCTTGTCTACCACTTAACCACAGATTACAAGTAATATCTCCTTTAAATAACAAGTAATAATTCTAATTACAAAATTCAATTTTCGCCACGCCAATGCAAAAACAGTAAAAAAAAAAAAAAAATCAACGAATGTTGTTAACCTAACAGAACAGTCAATATCAAATATAAATCCACTTGAAAAAAGAACAGCTTTACAATTGCAACATTCAAATACAATTTCACAGAAGGAGAAAAAAAAAACACAAAACGTTGTCCTATAAGAAAATTACAAAATAAATCCTTGTAATATTTTACACCCATCCATACACACATATTCGCACACCAACACACACACACGCATACACACACACACAACTATTCGTCACGTTTGCATGAAGGGGCAAAAAATAAGTGAAATAAATTTATTCGGTACCTTCCGTATTTGCTGATGACAAATTTCCGTACAAGCTTTCTGAAAATTGTCAATAAATATACTTTATTGTAGCCTTAGATATTAACTTTCGATTCCGGTGAAATATACACAAACTGTGATTATTATCTACATGGCAATCTTTAAATATTTTACTGTAAGGATAACAAATGACTGATAGGAAAAAAGTAACTAGGACCTCAAAAGTGCTCATTTGATCGTGAACAGCCTATATAGTATATTCACGGTTTCTTGACACTTTTTTGATTCGAACTTTTAAATAATCACCCCATGTACTATGTGCTTGTCTGTTTCCTGAATATGCCATGTATCACAACCGTTTAATACTTGTGCCAACTTAAAAATACCTTATTTTTTGTTAAATTGAACTTTTACTTATATTTTATCTACAAATTATAATATTGCAATTTGTTATTAGTGTGAATTAAAAACAGGGAGAAAGAAGGTGTGTTGGTAATACCTAGTAATAAATAGTTATTATGCAAAATATTATTAAGTTGAGTGCGTACGAATGTAGTGCGTTGTCTTTTTGGTGTAATTTTATANTAAAAACAGGGAGAAAGAAGGTGTGTTGGTAATACCTAGTAAGAAATAGTTATTATGCAAAATATTATTAAGTTGAGTGCGTACGAATGTAGTGCGTTGTCTTTTTGGTGTAATTTTATAGACTCCGTCGAGCTTTGTTTTCATTGCGGCGGAGGAATATCGCGGAAGCAAATGATCCGGGCTTCAGAAAAGTCAGAAGTAACCGAGAATGGACTAACATCCGAGCTTGCCTCGCTGCATGTAAGCAAGTTTCGGAAGCTGCGTCGCTGTAAACACAGCCTATCTTTTCTGGAACACAGTATTTGTTAACGCGCAGAGAGCGCACGAGTGAAGAGATTTGGGCCGGCTCTTGACCTCGAGATCTTGAGAGCCGACGAGGGCGAAGTGATGCGGGTATGGAGCAGCTCCGGAGAGAAAAAGAGGGGGTCGGGGGGAGATCTCAGAGGGAACCCGCCGACCAGCTACACCATCCGGGAGCGACCTCGCCGGGAATACGAGCCCGGTTCGCCTAGGTGGGAGGCAAGTACTCTGACCACTACACCACAGCGGCCCCTATTACCGCAAGGAAAAAAGTTGTTCAAATACGGAGCACTGCAAAGTTGGCTTGCCTGCAAACAAAATTGTTGTTTAATCTCTATAACAATGATTTTTAAATTTTTTTATTTTATATGTTTAGTACGACACCCTAAAATAAATAATAAACATGCATTTAAAAAATGCCTAAAATAAAGGGAAAAAATTAATTAACACTTACGTCAATATTACGCAACATAAAATATTTAATGTACGGGAACCAGAATTCATAGGTCCATATGAATATTCAAATAAGCAATACTTCATATATCCAAATTATATTGTATTATTTAATATGTATTTCTCAAATGTAATTAAAAATTATAATAGCATAAGTTTTTTCCAAATCGTATGCATAGTTGCACAGGTAAGTACTTCAATAAATAATTAAGCTCCGGCTAGATTCAATTCTAGAGTACATATTACTTTCTCAGACCTCCGAGGTGAAATAAGACACAAAGTACGAAAGAATTCCTAGTTTTAAGTATTATATTAAATCAACTTACTGAGTGGCAGAGATATCGGTTGAAAATAATATTTATACATATAAAATCGTATTCGATATTTTATCAGATTGGAGTAAGCCATGAAGATAAGAATAAAAATTAATTTTCATCTAGTGAAAAAAAACTGCTGTCTTCCAAAAAAATCAACAAACTCCCTGGCAACCTGTACACCGAGGTTGGCTCGCAGAATAAAAATGAATGAACTATCGCACATAATGAGAATTACCATTGACTGGATAAACTGGCGCTGCAAATAAAAATGTATGAAGTTAACCTGCCTATGTCGGCTTACAAAAACTACTAATTTAGTTGAAGTATATGACAATGAGCACCACAGGACGCGAGAATGTTGCATCGCATTAAAGTATGAATAAAATAAAACAAACGAGTGATCCCCCGAATTTCGCGAAAAGATTTCCGCACATACTAGATTTCAATACCGTACGAGCCTACCAGCTGTATCCTTTTGCTTATTGGCGGCGTGTGTCTGTGTGAATATATTTTCTTAGTTGACTAGCCAATCAGAATTAAGTTACTCCGATACTGCACGTCTCTGATTCGTGGGCGCACTCTTAAGACGTGTAACATCTAGATCACCCAATCACAAAAGCGAATCTGAGAGCTAAATTGTTATGAAATACAACTGGTCGTGAAATCTTTTCGCGAAATTCGGGTGTCTCTAGTGATGACTGTTGAAATGTCGATTGCCCATACACACACTGATCTGATAATGCTTATGTAGTTTAATTAAGCGTGCTTTAAAATTAAATGTTTATTATTGTATACTTTATTACAAGTGGCTATCGGCTATTAAGTGAGTATTTTGGGGGNGGGGGTGGCGAAGTTTATGTAGACACGTTGCTACCCCCAACAGAAATTAATGAAAACTATTGACCTTCAAACATTATTTACCCCTTGGTCTGTAACACAGATGCATTCAATATTCACAGAGTAAATAAGGCTGGAGAAAAATAAAAATTTCTTGTCCTACTGCACCGTCTGAGGCAGAATCGATTATGATTAGTTAAAAAAAAAATTCGGTAGCTGTCGTGCATAATTAGTTGGGTTTTTGGCTCTAATATACAAGAGTGCATTAAGTACGATATTTTCAGGCAACTTCATATCGGGCAACATGTATTTAATTTAGGAGCGCGCAGTTGTGCAGATCGAACAAAAACTACACTGCAAAAAATTGAGTAATTTTACACTAATGTATGTGGCAGCATAATCTCCACAGACGCCAGTGTATTTTCACACCTACATATGTCAATGTTTTTTTAATTTTAATTAGTGTCCAAGTAAATTTATCCTAAAAATTAGTCAAATTACATGCACCCTATACTAACAATCTTACAAAGAGTGGTGTGAATTTACAATCGCTATGTAACAGAAAATAAGCTTTAACATTTGCGTATTTTTTCTCCACGTAAAGTAAATTAACAGACATCGCAATCGTAACTTTACCGCATTGTGTATTTTTTTTTCCACTTACACAAAAGTAAAATCACGCAGTCACTTTAACTGTGAATACAACATTTCTGAACATTTTTCACTGTTTTACTGTCAGTTTTCTTTTAGAACTACGTCATGTTACCTCACACAGTATATGCATGTTTGGTTTTACAACTGTCACGTTTTGTACACCCTTCTTTTAACTTGGTAGTTAAAACAGAGTTATGAAATAATTGTATCCAAAATGTGGGAAACAATCGACTTCATATATAGAATACGTAGTCATACGCACGCAGCAAGCATGTCCCATCAGTGGGAGTCGAGCTTCCGTCTCGAACACACAAAATGGAGTTGCGAAGTAGTTCTGCTCCCTCCCGAATTGCATTCGCTGGATTCTCGACAACACGGCGCCGTGCTCGAATTCGCGAGCACATCTTCCACGATTCGCGATGTTTTATGCGGAGCCTTCATCCCCGACGCAAACGGCAAGTATTCGATGACAAACTCTCCGGCGTCGCGAGTGATCATGTTTCTCTCGCGACCACATCCTGAATCGCCGACCTCAGCACAGTGCGTTCCTGTATGTACGGCAGGGGTGGGCTGTAAATAACTGGCGTACCGCAGCACATTCGTTCCGCTTCAACGCGCGCGGCGGACTACTTCACAGACCGTGCGATAAGAGGAAACACCGCACCATAAAATTATTGAAATGACCCTGGGTGTAATGATATCAGCTTGAAACAATTTCGGAGCTGAACTAGCACTTACCAAGCTTTGCACCAAAGACCAGACACAGACTGCAACTAAGAAAATTTGTCAATGATGAATTATGAAACTGCGGCTAAGTCTGTTTGGTCTTAAATTAAAAATATATGCATGGTTTTACATACGTTTGCGGGATCGTGTGTACAAGGCCTCGAAAAATATTTACATTCACGATTTTACTAAGTGCGAGATTTGATTCCCACGCTTCAAAATAGTAAAACTGCACGGTTTTAGATCAAATATTTATTCACATGGCTTAATACAACTCGCAGAACGGCCGAGTTAAACTCTAGGAAGTTCAAAGTAGTTTTGTTTACACGATACAAAAATTAACTTATCCCAGAGACAACCAAGGATGTTTAAATAATTAAATAAATATAAACTAGGTGTAAAAAAAAACATTTTGGAGGCTAGCCAGAGGATAATTTTTTACGTGTTTTTTCGTACGGTTAATCTGGGCGCCAGGCGTTGCGTGGGCAGTGTTGCCAAACGTCACACAGCTTTGTTATAGGCGACCCCGAGCGGGCACCTCGCCAAGACTGCGACTCGGCAAAAGAAGTGCTGGCATGTAAGCGTGTGCTAGAGTGGTAGGATTACGTGATTGCTAGTTTCTTCATACGAGCGTTAATTACTGTTTGAACAATCACACCATTGCCAGGGGCACCTGTTTCTAGCGAAAACATTCCATATCGCACTTTGGTTCAGAACCACTCTCGTGATTGGATCATAGAAATCGTTACGCGTCATNCAAAAATTAACTTATCCCAGAGACAACCAAGGATGTTTAAATAATTAAATAAATATAAACTAGGTGTAAAAAAAAACATTTTGGAGGCTAGCCAGAGGATAATTTTTTACGTGTTTTTTCGTACGGTTAATCTGGGCGCCAGGCGTTGCGTGGGCAGTGTTGCCAAACGTCACACAGCTTTGTTATAGGCGACCCCGAGCGGGCACCTTGCCAAGACTGCGACTCGGCAAAAGAAGTGCTGGCATGTAAGCGTGTGCTAGAGTGGTAGGATTACGTGATTGCTAGTTTCTTCATACGAGCGTTAATTACTGTTTGAACAATCACACCATTGCCAGGGGCACCTGTTTCCAGCGAAAACATTCCATATCGCACTTTGGTTCAGAACCACTCTCGTGATTGGATCATAGAAATCGTTACGCGTCATNCAGCGAAAACATTCCATATCGCACTTTGGTTCAGAACCACTCTCGTGATTGGATCATAGAAATCGTTACGCGTCATATCAGCCTGCCCGCAAAATCACGGATGGTCAGCATCAGATAAACTTAACTCTGATTGGCTCACTCATTCGACAGACTGTCTTCACGCAAAGACGAACGGCCCCAATAGTCAAATTAAGACTGCAAGTGTGTGCATAGGATACTGAAATACATCCTCGGCGTACATCTTTTGGCGGAAAAACAGGTGACCCTAGCCATTGCAAACACGTAGTTTAAGTCTCACGAAACCTAAAAGCTGAAATAGAGTTAAACGGATTGGAAACAGAAATAAATCAAATAGGAATGAACGAGTCTGAGTTAACTACACACACAGACACACAGAGAGACACACAGACAGACACACAGACACAACAGACACACAACAGACAGACACACAGACACACACAGACAGACACACACACACACCCCGCGCGCGCGCGCGTTCCAAGAATGAATCGAGTCGGAGAACAAATAACTCAACGACACAACACAACGGGCATGTAACGTATAAATAATTCCGAGCAGGAATGCAGTCGGGCATCAGAAAAAAAAAACGACACAAAACAAGCAGAACTGGTCGCCAGACAGAAAAGCAACAAGAAAGGTGTATGAAGAATGACACCACAAACCGGATGAGCTACGAACACAGCATGAACACAATGGATGGAACAGTTGTAAATACGTACGACACGATGACATTACAGACGAAGAATAGCAAGCTCCCGTCGACAACAGGTGCGACGTTTCGGGAGACTGCAAATTTGTTCCCGTCTTCAGGCACACAGCCCGAGACACACCTACAGACAGACTGTGACTAACGAATCATGTAAAAAATTTCTGAACTTGTTTAATACAGCCGTCGGCCTGGTCATGCTTACAAACTTTTCACCGTACAAAATTGATAGGACGGCCGCTTTAAGTCCCACAGGTACACGCAGCTCTAGAACACTGCACGCCGGTTCTGAGCCTTGGGCTTAGTGGCGATGGCGCACTTGGTGAGCGTGGCATTGTCGTCCTTACCGTTCTCTCGCTTCTCTGCCTCAAATGCTGAAAAATACTTTAGGTAGGCGGATTACTTACTGCAAAAATTGTCTCTCGAGCACGACATTTCTTGCATTTTCGTTGTCGTGAACGGAAGAATGCTCTTCGACGGTGGCCGTTTGATCAAGGCCACTACAAAACGTCAGGATCGAAGTTCCCCGATTTTCTCGGTTTTCCAGCCAACAAGACTTTTCCAGACTTTTTTTTTAAAATTCATTAAACATTTTCTAGCGAAACAAACAAACAATGAAACGTACCAAATGAGATGTGAACCGAAATGAAATTCACAGAACTGGCAGTTTCTGATCACCATCTACACTACGAAGGGTACAGTGGTCTACTTGCGAGTGTATTTCTAACATAAAACTAACGGGTAGGTACAAATAATTTGTGCTAAGGCAGATACCTTGGGCTGTTACTGTTACAGGCAAGCGCGGAGTCAGAAATCTCCTTGTCAGTCANCCCCCCCCCAGAGAAGAAATGCCTTTAAACATTTATCAGAATTTCCAGTAAGAATAAGTTGTATGTCGTTTACTTTATTCTGATTCATTTATGTTACATAGAAATGAAAGACGAATTAAAGACGTCTCCTTACGCAAGCTAACGGCCACTTTAATACCGACCACTTGCTGCTGACTGCGGCAGAACAACACGTGCGCGCTCACGACGCGGGTGTACGCTTAAGCCAAGTGTAGAATCTGGAAGAGAATAGCAAAACGATTAAACAAAAAATATAGCGTGTTTTAATTGTAGTTGGAAAATTTAAATAACCATTTTCTGCGTGTAATTTTTTTGTGGATGATTAATATTTTCCACTAAGTATTTGCTATTTATACAATAACAATTTTTTAATATATTTTTTTTACGTCTTGTACTCACTCCAAACCAAAATTCTGGGTGTCTCCCTGACCAGAGGAGTTTACAGACGCTAACAGGCATGTCTGACATCATGACTACCACGATGTCTCATTAACAACTCATCACAGTCGCCCTCTTTTGCGTGTCAACAGAGAGCCACCTGGAATTTTAAGGACTTGCGACTTAATTGTCTTTGATGACTAATTATTTGAGACTTGAAAAATTCGTGAGTTCAATGACCTGCAGCCTAAACTCTACAGTTTTATGTACAAATATGCCAATATCAACTGTACATTGGTTGTCTGTGGACTCAGTAAAGGCAACGATTTGGCCAGCCTTTCCCAAGAGGCGTCAAACACCGTGTGGACCAATGAATAAAGTTATATATACGCAACTGTTTTGAATTCTAGCTTGTCTCAAAATGAATCCGCGAATTCTTCAGGTCTCTACTAATTATATATTTTTTTATATTGGCAAATAACGATTACTGCGCAACTTTGGAAAACCTGATTTGTCGCCCGTCGAACGTGTGTACGAAATACTGAACGCTAAAGGTGTCCTGTGCTGCACGTGGGCTACAAATGTTCCTGATTCATATACATTTTAATAACGTCTTTGCTTTGTCTGTACCATAACATTTGGTGCGCACGTTTTATAGTAATGAGCGTAAGAAACTAACTGGAGTCATTAGAGCTTAGTTGGCGGCGATTTAGACACAAAACTCCCTTAATGCCTTGATGGATTATCAGAAAACGAGTATCACACTTCAGCCCATTCAAACAGGTTGTTTTAATCTTACGCGGTTTAAAGAAATAATGCTGGTACAAGTATCATTTCTGTTTCTCAATTTCACAATTATAATTTATAATTATTTCTACGTGTTCTACAGTCTGGTGCATGCTACACTGGGAACCTTCTTCTACCGTAAGGCTACCGCCTACCTGGTGCTTGAAATGCATTGCAGTGTATTTGAAAAAAACACTTTTTTTTCGAAACTGTTAAGCCTGCGTCCAGTGCGCTGCTGTACGAAAAGAACACACACATCAGACGAGAGCTGTTGAATGCTTTCAAGACGTAACGCACATTAGAAACACCATTTCAAAGTACTCTAAAATAGCTGAACGCGGCTATTTCAAAGTGTTACATTTCAAAATATACGCCTCAGGTACATACAAAACTACTCAAGGGCCCTGCACTGAACCTTCCTACAGACTTTCCACCAAAGTGTCACTGCTGAAAGTCCCACAGGTACACGCAGTGCGACGAGAACACTACACGCCAGCTTGGGGCCCTGCGCTTAGCGGCGATGGCACACTTTATGCGCGTGGCAGTGTCGCCCTTATCGCTCCTGTGCTTCTCGGTCTCAGACGCGGAAAAAGAACTCTAGGTAGGCGGGAGCCAAGGCTGTTGCCTGACTGAGAATTTGGTATAGGGAAATGCATGTTAATAAAATTCGGTTTTTTAGCGTTCCTGTATTTTTTTTAGCAGAAAAATACGTCTTTCATGGCTATCGAAGCGTTTTGAAACATTACCGTATAGCCTGTTTCCTAAGAAACATAAGAAAATGTTAATTAAAAAAAAATTACTGAAAAACTAATTGTTATACAGGCTGAGTATAACAGAATACCCCAACTTTGAAGGTCTATAATATCAAAACCAAACAACCTACATCCTTGATTGAACAATCAAATGAACCGTAAAACCGCGAAGTTTGTTTACCATACATTCATCAATGTTCAATGTTACCACCTTGAGCGGTCCGAATGACATCTACCCGATATTCACACTCGTTCCACACTATTGTCAGCATGTCCGATGTTAGGGTTTGGATGGCGTCCGTAATTCTCGTTTTGAGGTCGTCAATGTTAGCCGGCAATGGTGGACGAAACATTTGATCCTTTATGTACCCCGAATAGAAAAAAAATCGCACGGGGTAAGAACCGGGCTTCTTGGGGGCCAGTGATGAAGAGCCTGGTCACCAGCTGCTCCTCGACCAATCCAGCGTTGCGGCAACGTCTCGTTCAGGTATCCGCGAACAGCTAGGTGCCAATGGGGTGGCGCACAATAAACGAAACATCAGACCATCCCCTTCACATTGACGCGTAGAATTCGAGCTCGCTACCACCTCACCACCTCAAACCGAGAGTTAAGAACGCCATTCAAACCGTAACACCGGACATGCTGACAAGAGCGTGGAACGAGTTTGATTATCGCGTAGATGTCGTCCGGGCCTCTCATGGTGGTCACATTGAACATTGATGAATGTATGGTAAACAAACTTCGCGGTTCCACGGTTCATTTGATTGGTCAATCAAGGTTGTAGGTTGTTTGGTTTTGATATTATAGACCTTCAAAGTTGTGGTATTTTTTTTTATACTCAACCTGTACTTGCCTCGATACAGAGATTGATAGTATCCTGTCTCACACTCAGGTTTCTGTTTCAAGTTTATATCTTCAAAGTTGTCTTATAAAAAAAAAAATAATTTATTTAACATGTATTTCCCTATAGCAAATTCTCAACCAGGCAACAGCATTCAAGAATGTAGCACAATATCCAAGCTGCGTGATTCTTATCGCCCGTGGACTTGGCGAGGGAACAGGGGGAAATTATACTGTAAGCGCCGACTGAAGTCGAACCAGATGCTTGCGGCGCAATTTTACGGAAAGTGGGAAGTAATAATTTACCGCTCGTGACGTCCTCGCGAAAGTCTGACACGGCTGTGATACTAACTG
This sequence comes from Clitarchus hookeri, assembly GCA_002778355.1. NCBI lineage: Eukaryota > Metazoa > Arthropoda > Insecta > Phasmatodea > Phasmatidae > Clitarchus > Clitarchus hookeri. The sequence goes on along the minus strand of NQII01005840.1, from coordinate 74,778 downwards.
CTTGCCCTTCGGCTATACTGCGCGCGTTTCACCCACACCAACTGGCAACGTCATCTCCNCAGCAACATTGATAGTTTACGTTAAAAATAGAACACTCAAGGAGGAAAACTGAAAGACAAAAAAAAAAAAAAAAAATTAGAATCGTTTCCGGCTGATTGCTTTACATTCGCACAAGGTCATGTCGCAGTTTACCTGCCCGGTTGCCATAATCTCGTCACAACCTACTAATTTGTCAAANGAGGGAAGATGCAAAATTGGAATGAAAATTGGCAGGCGACCAACTCGCGACATTCCCAGTGCAGTTCACGCTACCCGAAAACCAATAATTCCAGAGCTCCTTGATCGACAGTAATCGATAAAATACAGTACGATATACTTCAATTTCGAAGGGGACAAAAAAATTGTTCAGGCAGGCCCGGATCGAGATGATAAGGGGAAATTTCCAGCAACATTGATAGTTTACGTTAAAAATAGAACACTCAAGGAGGAAAACTGAAAGACAAAAAAAAAAAAAAAAAAATTAGAATCGTTTCCGGCTGATTGCTTCACATTCGCACAAGGTCATGTCGCAGTTTACCTGCCCGGTTGCCATAATCTCGTCACAACCTACTAATTTGTCAAAGCGTATTTAATGAGGAGAATTTACAATGCGAGGGTAGTAATTGGAATCGAACCAAGTATTATACGTTTTGCTGCTGACGTAGTTAGTCCATGAATTCAATCACCTTATAAAGTATTTAACCAAGCATTCCTTTTTTTTCATAAAAAGAAAACGTACGCCATCCCATCTATAATTCAGCTACTGCGAATCTTCTAGCCGACAGTATTAATAATGTGTTTGTGCGGAGACGTTTTGAAATAGTAATTAGCTTCAATTTCCTTCATAAACAGTACTGATTATTTAAGAGCACACTCTCAGTTACGAACAACGCAGGCAATAAATGGCTTTAAAAAAAAACAATTCCAATACTGGTACTACAGTACCACGCAGGAGAGATCTCTGCGTCCTGGAAAACGTCCAGCATTTAATAAGTAATTGCTTTCCGCTTATTTTTATTTTAAGCCACTGCACACGCCACATTTACCTGTCTTGTAGGCCAATTCTGTCTGCCGCGCGAACAAACATTTTCACCAATATTTATGAGCGTGAAACCCAGAATAATTATCTCCAAAATTTGGCTCAAGACAAATTTTCAAAAATAAGACCTTCGGGAGGAAAGGAGGATTAATGGCAGCAGGTTAAAAAAAAAATATTGCAAAACGACACATAAATATCACCGGAGCAAAATAAGTGACTTTTTTTTGCAACGAATTAGAAAAGCTTTGAATACAATTTAAATAAAAAAAATAGCACGTGATATAATGTTTGTTTAGCATAATAACTTCCGGAAATAATACGGCATTCGAAACAATCAAGCTTGGAATGGTTAAAAGAAACTTTTTATTTATGCCCAACTCAGCGTACACTAATCCATGCTAGAAAATTACGCACAAATTTAAAAGAAAATACTTTTTGATTGTTGGGAAGTTAACCCGTTTCTATATGTTCCTCTGGAAAAAAACAACTGGAAATTTACTGAAAAAATGTGAAAGTCCCTCCTTCACGGTTATAGATTTTTTTTAATCAAACTTTTTTTTTTTTACAAAAATTAAGGGAGGTAGTAGATTTTTCGTTGTTGACATTCCCATCTTTTGGCTTCATTGTTGACAAACCATACGCAAATTTACATAGGTCTACCTTTATCACGTCTATGAGCTCCACAGTCAGTGCGCGAATAAAGTATTGCAAAAATAATTTCCATATTTTTGTGCCAGATAATCGTTTCGAAAGCTTCGAGTAGGAAAACATTATTGTATATAGAGCATTGAGACGTTGGCCAAATAGCGATAAAAAATTATGTTTGGACTTCCTTCAGTAATGCTGAAGTTTGCAGGAGTTTGTGCACTACAACGCTGAAGTTTGCAGGAGCTCGTGCACTACAACGCTGAAGTTTGCAGGAGCTCGTGCACTACAACGCTGAAGTTTGCAGGAGCTCGTGCACTACAACGCTGAAGTTTGCAGGAGTTTGTGCACTACAACGCTGAAGTTTGCAGGAGCTCGTGCACTACAACGCTGAAGTTTTCAGCAGCTTTAAGATTATTTTCTAGATAAGTATTCTCACCCTCGCCCCATCTCCCTTTTTTTTAGCCTTTCAGCTCGTGTATTATTTCCTGCACATGAGCGTTGCAAAATCAAGCATCTGCAAAACTCTTTTATTAATAGGATTGGAGCACGTATATTTTTACCCATTATATAAAATAAGCCATAACATATGAACATATTGAACCACGTTAAATTATTTGTATTCGTCCCTTACTCC
>NQII01005840.1:0-72329 GCA_002778355.1 Clitarchus hookeri | reverse complement strand
AAGAAGAAAAGAATCTTATGAAATCACAATCACGTGTACGCGTGTGTCTCCTAAAAACTTTCGATCTCGTGCACCGAATTTCAACAAACTTGACAGGCACTTAGTACTTAGTAAGAACACACTACATTTATAGTTATCAACCAAGACGAATATTTATATTAAAATTGGCGATCATCTAATTTTTTTTTGGGTTCCGGGTATTCTCCTAAGAACCATTCAGCTGATTTTAATCAAATGCAGATATTCAACACAGAATTTAATTCATAAAACACGTCTTTTTAGATCCTTTTTATACCTTCCTGAATAAATAAAGCTATTATTCATGTAATGGGAACTACGCAACTGATCATCTCTCAATTTACAACACGAAAAATGCAATAAAAAAGCCACCTAGACGTACGCCATGTTATTATGTTAGATGCCTATTTTTAAAAAATGCCTTTAATATTTTACGCTATTGTGCTGAATTGTGCCCAATAAACCCATTAAACCTGACAGGAAGTCCTGGAATCTTATATTAAGGAGGATGTATCCCTTCACTCCTTAATTTATTTTTGTGTCGCTGTAGCTCACTATTCAGATCTAATATTTTAAAGCGAGGGCTGTCAGTACAGGACGTATCTAAACAAATATTTTTAAGTCGACAATATTTTGGCCATGTTATTTTTGTGCCATCTGTAACCTAACTGTTATAAAGATTAAGTCTTTATTTGTTATTTTTTTAATTCTCACATAAGAAAATGCAGACGAAAAATCAGTCTATTCTGGTTTCAGGAATTCTATAAAGTAGTTTTGTATGTCATAATGAGTGTTTCCATATTAATATTAGGTATTAACCGTAAGTTATAAAGACATATAAATAAACGCAATGTTGCAAGGATAGCTCCAACTTAAATACACTTATCTACATTCGCGCTTGTCCTCTTATTTTGCTGCGTACTGTCATCTAGAATATAAAGCTTTGGAATTATATTTCACGAACTACCAAAACGAATACCAACAACACACTGTTGGTACTATGTCATACAGTATGAATTCAGTTTATATATATATATATTATATATATATATATATATGGAAAAACTGACTGGCTGACATATCAACGTCCAGCCTCATCCATTTGTCCTAGAAACGTTAAATTTGGAGGAAACAATCATTATGTAATGTAGGCAGCCGTTAAGGAGCGAATTTTTTTTTTAAATTCAACCCCTGAAGGGGTGAAATGGAGGTTCAAAGTTTCTATGGAGAAAAAAAAAATATTAAATTGTCATTTGAAGCCACCAAAACTTTGTATTGTAAACCGGCATAACGTGCGCATTTGGGGCCCAGAGCCCTCTGGTGTGAGGTGTCCGAATGGATTAGAGGCAGCCCGAAGGTGAAAATTTTTGGTGCGCCAATTCGCATGACAAAATTATCGGAACATTCTTTTTCGCTGGGGGGCACCATCACATCTCCATTGTACCTGGACATGTTGCGATTGTTTGCTGTTCCTCATTTGCTTGAGTATCACCCAGATGTCTTTCAACAAGACGGTGTGCACCGCCTCGTTGGGGTTTGGAGGTTCGTGCATATCTTGACACGACTTTTCCTGGACGATGGATCGGTCGTGGTGGGCGCGACAGCTTGGCCTCTACGCTCCTGTGATGTTGGCGAATGCATGGGAAGAGATTGGATATCGACTATATGTGCTACATGCTGCCGAGGGTGCTCACGTGAAGACTTACTGATGTGTTGTCCTGTTGCAACAAAGAACGTGGTTGGTCTGCCAATATCTTGGCACCGGTTTCCAATCTATATAATATATAGCGGATGTAAGTAAATATTGTAATCGGGGAAAGACTTTTCGGACATACGATATGAAATAATTTTTGTGGCCAAGGCCATTAAGTCTCGATGCCGACCGGCTGGAAAATTATTTTACTCGCGTCTGTCGCGCTATTGTAATCCCCGGCATAAAGCCGGACTCTGAGGCGAAAATACAGGCTCTGCAGCGAGTGACTAATTCTAGACCGCAAGGACGCCTGGGGTCTTGGAATGGACTCACAGCTAGGCAAACCCTGTAGGTATGAGGTAGTGAGGGGAGGGGGAAGGCCAAAACCGCGGATGAGGCAGCGGTCGATCGTTCCCCTGGCCGTCAGACCATGAACGTCCCTGGACGCCATCAAGAGACGCCTGTCTTGAGACGTTCCGCTTCGACCACGTCGTTCAAAGGCGGCATTCACTTCACAGAGCTCTCGTCCGAAAACGACCTGCACGGCGTGACTAGCAGCTCATCGGAACTACGTACACTTTAATTGTTAGCCAAATTTGTGGCAAGCAAGAACATTCAATTTACCACTTTGCTCCTGATAAATTCCTTTAAACATGGGAGGCCGCGGTGGCTGAGCGGCTAGACTGCTCGTCTCCCACCAAGGCGAACCGGGTTCACGGTCGGGTCACTCCCGGATTTTTGCCTGTGGGAAACGTGCCTGACTAAGCCGCTGGTCTGCGGGTTTTCTCGGGGATCTCCCGTTTCCCCCCGCCCTTGCATTCCGGTGCTGCTCCATTGTCACATTTATTTCATCCTCATCGGATCTCAAGACCTCGTTGTTAAGTACCGCCCAAATCTCCTTACTCAACCATAAACGTAGGAGACGTTACGTTAATTTTGAAGAGGAGCATCATCGAATTACGGCGCGTGGCCTGTCAACCACATATAAGTCTATTCATCACTGGTTAATTGTAATTAAGACTAACTAATACCCTTACTATAATTTGTCACCCATTAACAGATATCATTCGGTGTTTGAGCAAGACGATGACACTCGAAAAGAGGATTTGCTGCCCAAACACAATTTTGTAAGGAATAGAAACGGTTTGATTTGTCTAGAGGAAACATTTATGCTATTGTGTGTTACGTCTATTTGTGCTTGTTACTATAGTAACGACCATTTACAATTATCACTGTCGGTGTCGAGCACACCGCCACAGGTTAGTATTTTACGGTACAGTTTGCGATACCGAGTCGAAATTTGTAGCAGGAGGATTGTATCCTGGCTGTAAATTGTGTGTGTATCAACCGCTAATTGTAATCAATAATAATTTTTGTCATAACTACAACCTCATTAAGGGCACCACCTACTTGGAACCTTATAGAACGTTTGAAGCGCGGGAGAAATAAGGGCGACACTGACATGCGCGTCTAGTGCCCCTTCGCTCCTACGCGCAAGGCACCGAATTGGCGTGCAGTGTTTCCGTCGTGCTTCAAGAGGGTTATTGGTGGAACGTCTGCAGCAAAATTCACTGCAGGCGAAGAGCCAAAAAAACTGGTATAAGCTTGCGTATGCAAATAACAGAAGTATGGAACCAATCAGAGTAACGCGATGCGGTCGGCAGCTAGATCGGTTACTGCTGCTACAATGACAGGTTATAGAGATTTCAGTGAGTTTGAACGTGGTGTTATAGTCGGCGCACGAGAGATGTTTGCAGGAGATTGTAAATCACAACGCCGCCGAGGTAGCAATAAAATATGGATTTTCGCGTACGAAAATTTCACGAGTGTACCGTGAATATCTGGAATCCGGTAAAACATCAAATCTTCGACATCGCTGCGGCCGGAAAAAAGATCGCGAAAGAACGGGACAAACGACGACTGACGAGAATCATTAAACGTGACAGACGTGCAACCCTTTCTCAAATTGGCGCAGATTTTAATTGCCTCCTGCATACCTTCAGACATTAGTCGAGTCCATGCCACGTCGTCTCGCCGCACTTCTGCGTGCTCGCAGGGGGCCCTACACGATATTAGGCAGATGTACCAGTTTTATTTTTTTGGCTCTTCAGTGCAGTTTCGTATGCTTCCGACCAGTAGACGAGTTACAGCAGTCATGGCTACTTCTAACTTCTCTGAAGCCTTGCTGAAGTTCTGCTTTCAGGCTATTCCTCCGGCTCCCGCAAGCAAAGCTTAGCTAAGTCCAGGAAATTACACCAAAGGGACAACGCACCGCACTCTCGCAGACTCCATTAAATACTATTTTGCACGAGAACTATTTATTACTAGGCATTACCACTACGCATTTTTTCTCTGTATAATACGTGTTAATTAGAAATGAAATATTATAATATAGAGCTATAAGATAAGATATAAGTGAAAGTTAAATTAATCCCAAATAAACGCTCGTGACAGACGGCATATTCGGAAAACCACCAAGCACGTCATACATGGAATGAATATATATATATATATATATTTTTTTTTTAAAGGTTAGATTCAGAAAGTGGTAAGAAACCGCGAGTAGAGAGTAGGGATCACTTGTAAGACGCAGCAAGTTGGGGGGGTGCGTCGGCAGGGCGGGCCGCGTGCCACAACCCTCTTCACCCCTCCGGGGCACGTGGGACAGGACTTCGCAGGCTCGCTATCGATTGGGCGACGGCGCGGCCGCCTGCCCTCAGACGCCGGGGGGACCGCCTGCCGTCTGTCTCTCCGGAGACAGCTCGCTCTGCTACCCCCGAGACGCTGGCGTCCGCGCCACCCTCGCAGGCTGTTCAACGACAGACTGAGCACTTTCGAGAGCGCCGCTCGAGATCTACTTGTAGGCGCGTTGTGTATCCTTGCGCCTTACGTAAGATTAACACCGTCACGAGCCTCATCCTCTTATTCATGCGTCGGTCGAGTACAACTGGGAAATAATAAGAAAAGTGGATATTTCAAAAATATTATATGCATTAAAAAAAAAACAGCAAATGAACTAAATAATTTCAGTATTTACAAATCTTTAACGGACAATTCAGTGTTGAGACGTGGAATAACTTTCCCTCCGTCGTTACCAACCTCGCTGACCGAATGAAACTCTGCGACGTACTTACATTCCTCCTGAAATTCATTTCCTCCCTTATTTCTTAAGGCTCTGCTTCGCCCGTTATGCGGAAATCCTTCGTTTTCGTGTCAATTTCGGTCTCAGATGTATCATTGCAAATGTTTCGATAACAGAAAATTTACGATTTACTAGTTCAATTTTTTTTGTATATGATTTGCACTGTGTGTTATTTCCTGCTTGCAAAAAAGCAGAAACTAGTTGATAAAATATAAATATGTTCCTGGCATTTTACAACTAGCAGATAAAACACAATTTGAAATTAAGCACAAAAATATTAAACAACTCGTAAAATGTAAATTTCCTATAATCGTACGACTAAGAATTTCTGCAAAATGGGTGAAGCAGAGCCTTAAAATCCTGAGGAACTGAGAGGACAGCCAACAAAATATTTCTTTGTTTCTTTGTATAGGGCCAAAAATATATTTAGTTGCCACAACAAAATGTTTTGTTGATTAAGCGAAATTTGAAAAGCAACAAAATTAATTATGTTCATCTAAAAAAAAAAANTTGATACAACTGTATATATTTGTTTGGCCACTCATTTGATTACCTTCGTTCGAAAATACAGTTTGAGAATTTTTTATATTATTGTGTCGATTAGGATAGTAACGGCATTTGGTAGTGTATTTATTGATGTATAATAATATGATAACAACGTAATAGTTCCAGTTCAACGGGAAACTAAAAAGCAAAGCTGCAAAACTTTAAATCTTTATTTGCGCACGTTGTGCAGTATTTGAAATGTGGGTGTTTAAAAATATTTAGTTTTCACCAGTTGTCATTCTGGCTGAGGCTAATAAGTAGGGGCAGTGATATTTCGCGAAAAGATTTCGAGAAAAAATACAGTCCAAAGCACTGCAGGGCCGTCCAGCTACTTTGATTGGCTAAAAAATGTTCTGGTCCGTGTTAACCCTTTTGCGCAAGAATCACGAAGGTTCAGTGTCGGAGTTACTTGGTCCTGAGTGGCTTGGTCAAAGACGGACACGGCACCAGCAGCCAATGGAGTTATGACAATAGCTGAAGTGTGTGTATAGTATTGAAGTCTACTATGTGGTCCGATTTTTACGCGAAAAATCACTGGCCCTGCTAATAAGGCTTAGTGGTCGGGCGTAGCTGCTCTAGGTTCCTTCAAGTTTTAGTTTTATACTAACCGAAACTCTTTACCGCAACGTACGTAGAGCCGGAAGAAGCTTCGTTCGTACCAACCATATCTTTGTTTTGGGGCAACCAAATAAGAACAACAAAATATTGTATTGCCCCTGTACAAACAATTCATTTGGTTGCGCCAGACAAACTTTGTTCGGTTCAAACGAAACCTTTTTTCTCAGTGCACTCGAGTGTAACTCAACAGTACAGACTGTTCACAGTAAACTGGTCTTTTTTGGAAGCCCTGCTTGGTATCTACTTTTCTTCTCGTTTCGCATCTTTCCGCCACATGTAAAATTAACATTGTCTTGGACCGTTTAACTTTACAAATGCGGCACCCCAAAGTGAAACCGCGGAAGTTTTTATAATGTCAATGGGTCAATAAAGGCGGTTCATGGCAAAGTAAGCAGTTTTGAAATCAACCTTTGAAATAAATCACCGCCCATAACTACATGTATGCTACAGTAGGCACTGGCATCCAGGCTCCAAATTAAGTTGGCAGCGTATTGAGAAACGTAGTTCCACGTTTTGACGTAATATCGAGACTGTAGCGTTTAAATTTATGTTTACTGAAGTCAGTGTTTCTCTTTTGTAGACTCACGAGCACAGATTTGTTTACTATTAAAAAAATTACTTTAAAAAAAAAAAAAAAATTCTACGGTTCACACTGAAAAAGCATGAATAAAATTATATAGTTCATAATATTAATAGACCATATGACGAAAGGATACAAAATTACGACAAAAAGAGGTCCTAAGCAGGGCTTTTCAAAATTCTGACTAACCGTGAATAAAAGAAAAAAAGAAAAATCAGTAACAGTAAAGTTAAACATTTCACTATCAATACAATGTCAAGTCTTAGAACTATTTTTCTACTAATGTGCTGCCAGCTTAACTGGGAGCCTGCATGCCAGTGTATGCTGTTATTGACAGGGTTTTCTTTTTTTGGACTGTTGATTTGAAAAGTGCTCACTTTGCCGTGAACAACCTTTACATTGAAAAATGTTTTTGCTCTTGAAAATACAACTCGCATTTATGCAGGTTCATTTTGACCTTCAAGTACAAACTTTGTGATATTCGTTCAGGAAAAAGAGATCAAGTGAGAGAGAGAGAGAGAGAGAGAGAGAGAGAGAATATTGAAAAAACTGGGAATTGAAGTTAGTTATTTGCAAAATGTTATGAAGTGCGCTAGATTAACTAAAAAAATGTTGTACAGAGTGTCGGCCTGTATTGATGTCTGCCACCTGGCGAGTAATAAAATCGCTCGTCATCAGAAAATTAGAGGGTGCCATGTTATTAACCGACAAGTGTTTGTCACCCCCTAAGTGTGTAAAGTGAATCCTTAGTGCAGCACACATCTTTGAAGTTGGGCGTGAAGCATTAGTTTACTACAAATACTGGAGATGCAACACAGTGCCTGGATAATGTGTAAAGTTAACTGTGACATGCGGGTTAGTAATCCATCTCTTAAATACCAGGTATGCTACAGCGTCGTGGATATTACATCGAAGTAATGGCAGTAACAGTGACTATCTCCATGAAATAATGGCAGTAACAGTGACTATCTCCATGAAATAATTTGATGACAGCGATAGACAGGATTGTATTAAAATATCTTNATAATGGCAGTAACAGTGACTATCTCCATGAAATAATTTGATGACAGCGATAGACAGGATTGTATTAAAATATCTTTGTTCCATTACACATTGTCAGGACACTCAATGTTGAATTTCAAAAGTTTTCTCCAATTTTCGCAATAAAGCAGTTGTTTAATGTCCAACTTAAAAGGTGTGTACCGCCCGTAGGATTCACTTTAGACCATACGTCGTATATATGTTATCACCTTTTTCTCGTGAATTACCTGTAGCCAAAGTTTGTTTAACTAATTTAGATAAATTCTGTATATTCATAGCTGCTAATACAATCGCACGCAAGACCACAATAAAACAGTTTTGTTTCAGTTACTATCTATGTGGGTTTAGGTGGGTTACTAGTACAGAGGTTTGGTTCCTACAGCGATCATTTTTTCTCATTGTGTGTTGGAGTCCCAGAAGTACACAATCATTTTTACGTGAACTTCGTTGACAAATATGCATCAATTAGAATTGCACCTTTGGAGTCGAAAATCATGTTTCTGCTCGGACATTGAATTTTCTGTTGACTTCTTATGGACGAACCAGATTTCCTGTATTTTTTTTTTTAATCCACGTCACTTGTATTTATTTCCACAGTTAGAACATAGTTTGATTTATTCTGGATTTTAGTTTTTTTTTTTCTCGTGGAAAACTATATTTTTTTAATGTTTTTGTTCACTTTCAACCAATCGAAACCGGTGGGGAAATAAAACACAATTAGGCGCGTGTGTGTGTGTGTGTGCGGTTCCGAATAATTATCGGCCAGAAACCGAAATGAGATGCAGCGGAGGGAAAAAAAAAANTTTAATCCACGTCACTTGTATTTATTTCCACAGTTAGAACATAGTTTGATTTATTCTGGATTTTAGTTTTTTTTTTCTCGTGGAAAACTATATTTTTTTTTATGTTTTTGTTCACTTTCAACCAATCGAAACCGGTGGGGAAATAAAACAAAAATTAGGCGCGCGTGTGTGTGTGTGTGTGCGGGGTTCCGAATAATTATCGGCGAGAAACCGAAATGAGATGCAGCGGAGGGAAAAAAAATGAATCTTAACGTAAATCTCTAAATATCTGCTATAACGTGTTATTTTTACTACGCATTTCGAGTTAATAATTTAACGTTCATTGAAAAGGAGTGAAGACTGCATTGGCTTTTAGACATTACTGCAGACTTCTTTTTTTTTTACTATTATTACAACCTACTGTAAGAAAATACTACTGAATATTTGTCTCCGTCACAGTGTATTTACTATCGTTTACGTTGATCTTAATTCGTGTCAGTGCTAATTGTTCTGTTTTTTTTTGTAATAAGCGACTATTTTTGTTATACTTGGGGTGTTGTATTCTGTTGAATCAGTACTCGAAACCCATAATTAAAACGTGTAGTTATTAAATGTATTATTAAATTCATCTCCCTGCAGGACTTTATCTGAGCTATGAGCCACGTNAATTAAAACGTGTAGTTATTAAATGTATTATTAAATTCATCTCCCTGCAGGACTTTATCTGAGCTATGAGCCACGTTGTGCAAGTCTGCTGTTATGATTATTTTCAACTTTTCTGAAGCCCTGCCAAAATTTTATTTTTATGCTATCCCTCTGCCTTATGCAAACAATTAAAGTTTAACTAAATATAGAAAATTACGCTGCAGGGACCACGCGCCGCATTCGTGCGCACTCTTATCAATAACCTTTCGCGTAAGAAATATTTCTTAGTAGTTATTACCAAAACTCCTANGCCGCATTCGTGCGCACTCTTATCAATAACCTTTCGCGTAAGAAATATTTCTTAGTAGTTATTACCAAAACTCCTATTTCCTCTCCGGTTTTATTCATATTGATCATAGATTAAATATTATTATAAATAAAATAAGTTAAAATTAAATTTAACTAAAATGATATACTCTTATGTCAACAGAAGTATAAAACGATAGTTATAAGGGATATATTTAGGTAACAACCAAACACGTCACACATGGGGTAATTTTTTTAAAAGGTTTGATTCGAAAAGTGTGAAGAAACCGGGAATGCATTATAGAGCCCCTTTCGAAGATAAGGACACCGTTGTTGTGAAGTGAAGAAGGCCTTAGCTGAGTGGCCTGCCTGATCACACCCTTCAAACGTTAAACCAGGACACGGGCGTGATTGCAACACCACCTTGCGAAGACAGTTGCAGAAATCTACTCCACCGGTCACGAAACGGGGCCGCAGAAATATATTAAACAACGCGCCAGATACAGGCCAGCGTTAACACCGGGAGCGGCGTCTTTTGTCGTCGACCCGACCAGAGAGAAGACCACGGAAGATGGGTGTGTCCGGCCGTCGTTAACCGTCTCGTAGAATCAGCCTCCGGCAACATGAACACGGCGACGACTTTCCATTTGGATTGTAACAGTTGGCGTGAGGTATAAAATCGTAATGCAATTAATAAGCATCTTGGTATTCAATTTAAAGNTTAAAGCCCCCCCCCCCCCCGGAGCAATAGCGATTTAAATAGTAACTGCAAAATCCTTATGTGTAATGAACCTCATATTGTAATGTTGTGCTCTACCTGATCATAAGTAATTATTGAGCTAGGCCCTTAGACACTTTAACGTACGAATGGCTTGAAAAGCTACATTCTCTGAGAGGCAGCTGACCACTGCGACATAAATTACAACTCACGGTGTACTAACGCCGCCACTCGACGCAGATTAACAACTTCGGCGAACCCGCCGGCAAGCTCGCGCGATCACGAACCAAGAGTTGCGTGACTTGATGGAAAATCAGGTTCCGTCTTATCGCGATCGGCTGGGAAATGCAAGCCATGTACCAACTAATAAACACCTGGGGGGTGTTTCTGTAATTTTTCTTTCAAACGGCTTATTTATAAACGCTGCAGTGCTTGATACTTCGACGCGAGTGGGGAAAGGACGACTGCCCGTTACGCTAACAGCCTTCGTAGCAGCCAATTTCCGTTCGTGTACAGTGGGCCGACCAAGATTATATGTAGCGTAGTGTGGTGGCCTTGTGGCTGGAAAAAAAATAGGCCCGTAGTCTATTCGCATTACCTTCACACTTATTCGATGAAAAATTTGAAAAATCAACCCACGTGCGACCAGTTCGGTTGTTTCCTGAATTTGCCACGTATCACAAGCATGTTATACTTCCGCTAGCATGACGGTATTTTTACTAAATTTGACATAGTTATACCTTTTATATAAATTACAATATTAAATTTATAAACAATATGCACAACAGAGAGAAAATAGGCGTGTTGGCAATGCCTAGAAGGAAATGGTTCTCATTTAGGATATTAAAAGTAGAGTGCGCACAAATGCGGTGCGTTTTCCATGTATGGTATAATTTCCTAGGCATTGCTGAGCTTCGTTTGCATGAGGTGGAGGAATAGCCTGGAAGTAGAACATAAGCAGGATTTAAGAAAGGCTAAAAGTAACCGTGAGNATTCGCATTACCTTCACACTTATTCGATGAAAAATTTGAAAAATCAACCCACGTGCGACCAGTTCGGTTGTTTCCTAAATTTGCCACGTATCACTAGCATGTTATACTTCCGTTAGCATGACGGTATTTTTTACTAAATTTGACATAGTTATACCTTTTATATAAATTATAATATTAAATTTATAAACAATATGCACAACAGAGAGAAAATAGGCGTGTTGGCAATGCCTAGTAGGAAATGGTTCTCATTTAGGATATTAAAAGTAGAGTGCGCACAAATGCGGTGCGTTTTCCATGTATGGTATAATTTCCTAGGCATTGCTGAGCTTTGTTTGCATGAGGTGGAGGAATAGCCTGGAAGTAGAACATAAGCAGGATTTAAGAAAGGCTAAAAGTAACCGTGAGNTGTTTGCATGAGGTGGAGGAATAGCCTGGAAGTAGAACATAAGCAGGATTTAAGAAAGGCTAAAAGTAACCGTGAGTATACTTAACTACTAGTTTTGTAGTGCATTTAATAGCTTGGCAGATCTGTGTCCCGTATCAGGGCGGCCGTCCGAACAAGAGGAGACTATCCCACCAAGAGGAGACTATCCCACCAAGAGGAGACTATCCCACCATGAGGAGACTATCCCACCATGAGGAAACTATCTCACTGCTTAGCAAAACTTTCAAGTGATGCTATCTCCCGTATGGTATAAAGAAACAAGCTCATGATCGTGGATTTCACTAGGTAGATTTGATAGCTTGAAGANCCACCAAGAGGAGACTATCCCACCAAGAGGAGACTATCCCACCAAGAGGAGACTATCCCACCATGAGGAGACTATCTCACCGCTTAGCAAAACTTTCAAGTGGTGCTATCTCCCGTATGGTATAAAGAAACAAGCTCATGATCGTGGATTTCACTAGGTAGATTTGATAGCTTGAAGAAAATTATGGGCGAATCGCCATGTTTACACAGTTGGTACCACTGCAGTTTTTTATTGCTTATTTTTTTAATGCGATTAACACCAGCGACAAACTTTCTGTTGCGGCAGGTGGTTAGACGTTTGTGAGAAAAGTGGTAAATAGTTATTTTTATTCCATCACATCTACAGTTTGAGAAAACATCGGAAGCTTGCAGTTTCAATTGTCTTATAAGATAAATCACGTTGAAAATAAAAAAAATTACATTTTTGTCTGTGGTCAGGGATGACTGTCTCAAAGCAGATAGCAAGTATTTTCCAGTTAAAGATAATGTAAATACGTATTGTTGCATAATTTGTATGTATTGGTAGCACATCTGTTATGTACCTTTCTACTACGTGTAGATGATATTGTGCTCACAGTGACTCTGGTGGTTACGGCACGCAAGTATAGTCGTGCAGTGGGTAGCCGGCCGTATAAAAGTTTCTACTAGAAAACACCGGGCAAAGTTGTAGATTATGACGTAATGAAGAAACTGAGTCAACGGAAAGCATAAAAACTGCATGCAATTCCTAAACTCGCTCTGAAAAATTGAAAAAAAGTTCACACCAAGACACTAGGTGGTCTAAGAGTTTTCAATGAAAGGGAGGAGCAATCATTTGTTGACCACCTAATCAAATAGTCAGAAACNATTCCTAAACTCGCTCTGAAAAATTGAAAAAAAGTTCACACCAAGACACTAGGTGGTCTAAGAGTTTTCAATGAAAGAGAGGAGCAATCATTTGTTGACCACCTAATCAAATAGTCAGAAAAAGGATTTCCCCATGGATGAAAGTGATTTTCGATCGATTGCGAGGTTTTATCTACATCATACAGGTGTAACAGTGAAAGAATTCCGAGACAATACATCAGGCTATTACTTAATTAAAAGGTTTCTCCATGATAATCCTTAATAATTATGGAGATTTTCACAAAACGTCAATAAAGTTAGGGTCGATGTGTCAGCAGAATCCATCACGGTATACATTGAGGATCTAAGTAAGAAGCTGGAAGGAATCCCTCCCAGCAACATATTTAACTATAAAGAAACCAATTGGTCGGATAATCCCCCAGAAACAAGCGTGCAATTTGTAAACGGGGAGCTAAATATGTGGACCGCATACGAAACCATGGCAAGACCTCGACGTCTTTGATGTTTTGCGGCAATACCGAAGGTAATTTGTTGCCACCTTAAGTGGTGTTCAAAGCAGACCACATCTGGTCTTCTTGGATAGTGAACTGTCTTCTTGGATAGTGAACTGTCTTCTTGGATAGTGAACTGTCTTCTTGGATAGTGAACTGTCTTCTTGGATAGTGAACTGTCTTCTTGGATAGTGAACTGTCTTCTTGGATAGTGAACTGTCTTCTTGGATAGTGAACTGTCTTCTTGGATAGTGAACTGTCTTCTTGGATAGTGAACTGTCTTCTTGGATAGTGAACTGTCTTCTTGGATAGTGAACTGTCTTCTTGGATAGTGAACTGTCTTCTTGGATAGTGAACTGTCTTCTTGGATAGTGAACTGTCTTCTTGGATAGTGAACTGTCTTCTTGGATAGTGAACTGTCTTCTTGGATAGTGAACTGTCTTCTTGGATAGTGAACTGTCTTCTTGGATAGTGAACTGTCTTCTTGGATAGTGAACTGTCTTCTTGGATAGTGAACTGTCTTCTTGGATAGTGAACTGTCTTCTTGGATAGTGAACTGTCTTCTTGGATAGTGAACTGTCTTCCTGGATAGTGAACTGTCTTCCTGGATAGTGAACTGTCTTCCTGGATAGTGAACTGTCTTCCTGGATAGTGAACTGTCTTCCTGGATAGTGAACGGTCTTCCTGGATAGTGAACGGTCTTCCTGGATAGTGAACGGTCTTCCTGGATAGTGAACGGTCTACCAGGAGCCAGATACAATTGCACGAAAAGTGGGTGGTTTGATGTTATAGTGTTTGAGGACTGGTTCATTAGGCTGTTTCTCCCTGCTATGCGTCATTTACAATGAGACATTGCCCTTATTGGAGACAGGCTTTCCTCGCATATTAGCACACAAGTGTTAGAAATATGCCAGGATGAAAATATGTAAGTTCATTTGTCTGCCTACTAAGGCGACCCATTTGCTCCAGCCATCGGATGGAAGCTCCTACGGGNGGATAGTGAACGGTCTACCAGGAGCCAGATACAATTGCACGAAAAGTGGGTGGTTTGATGTTATAGTGTTTGAGGAGTGGTTCATTAGGCTGTTTCTCCCTGCTATGCGTCATTTACAATGAGACATTGCCCTTATTGGAGACAGGCTTTCCTCGCATATTAGCACACAAGTGTTAGAAATATGCCAGGATAAAAATATGTAAGTTCATTTGTCTGCCTACTAAGGCGACCCATTTGCTCCAGCCATCGGATGGAAGCTCCTACGGGNAAAAATATGTAAGTTCATTTGTCTGCCTACTAAGGCGACCCATTTGCTCCAGCCATCGGATGGAAGCTCCTACGGGCCATTGAAACAAGGTTGGCGATCAGTTTTATCCTTTGGTGTGACTCTGCTGAAGGATCACAATTCGAAACTATCCCAAAGGAAAAGATTACATTGCCTTCTGAAATCATTTATTGATTTGATGAACCGAACAAATAAATAAAATTTAATTCCAGGATTTAAGATGTGTGGCTTTGCCCCTGTTGAAAAAGATGTCATATTGGCACGACTTCCAAATTAACAGGCAAATTTTGATCTCATTGGAGCAGCTCTTGTGGACTCACTCACTGCTAGCAGAAACGAAGTGATTGGTGGGGATCAACCTAGGCACAATAACACTGTACCAATAATAAACTCACGAATTCCCTAATTGAATTAATTTTGAAATATCGCGCTCGTCCTGAAATAAAAAATAACATATCACTGTTACTCTAACAACACCATAAAACTAGCTCAATTAGGCAGACAGGTGAAGCCAAGAAAAATTTCAAAACCAATTTGTTAAAATGTTTCAACAAATTGTAAAACGGTACACTAGTAACGTTTATATTGTAACTAATCGCCGTTGTCGAGCCTTTAAGACGAATTTAAACCCGCGTCAGGACTACATACTTTTATTAGCCTACTCTACGAAGGAAATAAAGGCATATGTGAGGTCGATGTCGATGTCTCTCTCCGTCTCTCACTGTCTCACTGTCTCACTCCCCATCTCACCTTCTCTGTGTCTGTGACTTCCTCTGTGTGTGTCTGTGACTTCCTCTGTGTGTGTCTGTGACTTGCCTCGGTGTGTGTCTGTGACTTGCCTCGGTGTGTCTGTGACTACCTCGGTGTGTCTGTGACTGCCTCGGTGTGTCTGTGACTGCCTCGGTGTGTCTGTCACCCTTTTCAATTTTTGAACGCATCAACCGAATTTCACTAAGCTTGGTACATATATAGTACTTAGTAAGTACACCTGACTTTTATAGTTTTCGAGCACGCCTGACACTTTCAAAATGGCGGTCATTTTAATATTTACGGTGATATATTTCGAGAACCATTTAACCGATTTAAACCAAATTTTGTATGCTGGCAGGTAATCGTGTAAGCATTAAATTTTGAAATGAAGGTTAGTTCACCATATTGAAAGATAGCACCAAATAAAAAATAAAGCTTTTGTCATATCTCGGTAAACATTGAACCGACTCCTCCCGAATTTTTAAACAATTGGCACTGCAGCAAGTGGTCTAAACTGGTATGTTTTAAGTAGGTCTGGTAGTTATTTTCAAAATGGTGGCTATATAAATCTTAGCTCAATATCTTACTGACGAAACAAATTCCAACTTAACTTTGTATGGTGGCAGTATCAATTACAACCGTAATCAACATATTCTTACCAAATTTGGCGAATAAGTTGTACTGTCGTATGCCATGTAACTAAAAATATTTTTTTTAACGTGACAAACATTTTAAGAATGGCGGATATAAAATAATTTTTTGCCTAGTGTGCTATATCTACGAAACTATGTAGTCGCACTTAGCTAAACATTGTATAGTGGCATTCAGCTAAACTTTGTATAGTGGCAGTATACAGTAATCGAATGTGCTAATACATAACTTTTTTCTTCTCCATTTATGAAAATCGTCCCAAATTCTTCACACAAGTAGCGCTGTGGTAGGCCATGTAAACTTCATGCTTTAAGTAACTCGGTCACATACTTTCAAAATGACAGCCCTGTAAATATTTGAGGTTAGTGAACCCTATCATTGGAAACGTTAAACTGATTAAATTCAAAGTTGATCCTCCGCTTCCGACCTCCTTAATGCAGTTGATTGCACGCTAGCTTATGGCACGAGGTTTTATGGTTGCGAGTCCCGGGAAAGTCAACTGTGTATTTGTAACTGTCTCACTACTGTTGCATGCGTTTCTGGTTTCATCTCTAATGACATTGCTTTCAACAAGCCAAGTCCTAACTAGAAACTCAGCTGTTGCAAAATTTAAAAATTAATTGCACCCATGTTGAGGAAAGTAGGCTCGTAAGTTGTATAAGTAACTTCCTGTTTTGTAGCGCTGACCGAGGTGAATTCAGCTCTCTTTCATAGTCATGTATCACACTTCGGAAATTAAAAGCTTATAAGTCTACTTAAAATTCAGTCTTTTAAAAAAAGAACAATGCACTAGGCAACTTCAGTTTCTCATAATGCATCATCTGGTATTTTCTTCTTAGAGTGAAATTGTTCGTAATTGTTTTTCTTAGCCGCTCGGGGAAATACATCGCAATTCTAAAGATGGCAAAAAANTTAGAGTGAAATTGTTCGTAATTGTTTTTCTTAGCCGCTCGGGGAAATACATCGCAATTCTAAAGATGGCAAAAAAAGAAGAGTACCGAATTCGTCGCTATGACTATGCGTAGTTGTAATTAGATATTGCTTCAACGGTCAGTCATTATGACCTTTACTTTTTCCCGTGCACATGTTTTGCCGAACGATGTGCTTAGTGTGGGGCAAAGATTTTAATTTTAGAGTATTTATACTCCACGACTGAAGACTTTTCCTTAATAGTGCAGTTCGTCTTCTTTATTTGGTTTATATCAAAGGTTCCCAACCTTTTCAGCACTAAGCCTACTGAACCTAATGCGGAGGAGTGTCGTAAAATGGCATTGTTTTGCACATCAGTGTGAATTTCAAGAGTTCAAAAAAGGAAAAAAAAAAAAGGGGGATGGGGGGGATATTTTTAAGGAAAGCCAAGCATTTTCAGATCAAAAAAATTATTTTAAAACTTTTGTTTACAAAAACTACTTTAAAAAAAAACTGATATGATACTTGCGTGCCACATGAATTTCCTTTCGCGTACCACCGCTGGGAACCCTTCATACGCTTAAATTTAAGTTTCACAGATTTGTATAAATTATTATATGTGGAAATAATTTGTAGACAGATAAGTGAAAGTTACGTTTAACCGAAAAATAAGTTACTTCTATAATAAATGAAGTACAAAACGCTCGTGTTACACGATATATTTAGGACAACGTAAAACGTCATACACGGAGGAGATTTCCTTAAAGTTGTATACGAAAACTGTGAAGGCACTGTGAAGGCACTGTGAAGGCACTGTGAAGGCACTGTGAAAATACTGTGAAAATACTGTGAAAATACTGTGAAAATACTGTGAAAATACTGTGAAAATACTGTGAAAATACTGTGAATATGCTATGATGTGTAACTACTGTACAGTGGGGGGCACTGTCGACAATAATTCTGAAAGTGGAGTTGTGACACGCGAACTAGCAGTCTCTGACCTAGAGGCGATGCCTGCGCTGTCTGTTGGGAACTCTTCCAAGCATTTACTTGGACAGGGAACATGAAGCAGTTCGAGATGGAGGAGAACCGTCCACAGTGCAGGCAGTTGAAACCACAACCACCCGAAGCCTAGTCGAACACGCTACCGCACGAGTTCCAAGTCTCTATACAATATATTCGCGGTTTATTTACACTTTTTTTTTTAAAATCAAAACTTTCAAAAAATTACCCCATGTATGACGCGTTTGGTTGTCTCCTAAAAATACAAGCGTTTTAAAAACGTACAATTATTTTATTTTTGATGAAATTTAACTACAACTGATATTTTACTACAAAATATATTTCATTTAAAATTAATATTAATATAGACAGAGAGAATAAAGGTGATATGGCAATGCGTAGTAAAATACTTTTTACGCAGAACGCAATGCTAGTGCGCACGGTTGCGGCGCGCTGCCCCTTTAGTGCAATTTTCTATACTGAGTTAAATTCTTTATTTTTGCACGAGGCGGAGTAATAGTTTGAAAGTAGAGCAAAGACACGGTTTCAGAAACATTTGGAAGTAACCATAAATTGACTGTATAAACCATTNTAAAATTAATATTAATATAGACAGAGAGAATAAAGGTGATATGGCAATGCGTAGTAAAATACTTTTTACGCAGAACGTAATGCTAGTGCGCACGGTTGCGGCGCGCTGCCCCTTTATTTAGTGTAATTTTCTATACTGAGTTAAATTCTTTATTTTTGCACGAGGCGGAGTAATAGTTTGAAAGTAGAGCAAAGACACGGTTTCAGAAACATTTGGAAGTAACCATAAATTGACTGTATAAACCATCCACGGTTACTTCCAAATTTTCTGAAGCCCTGCTTATGTTTTACTGTAAGGATATTTCTCCGCCTTATGCAAACAAAGCTTAACCGAGTCTAGAAAATTACACTAAAGGGACAACGCACCACGCTTGTGCGCGCTCAGTGTTATTATTTTGCATAAGAACGATTTCTTACTGGACAGTGCCAAATGCACCCATCTTCTTCCTGTTTTACGAATATTAATTATAAATGAAATATTAAAGCTTGACATATGAACTGTAAGTAACATTTCAATTTAACAAAAAATAATGTACTGCTATGCTGACAAATGTAAAATGCTTGTAAAACATTATATACATGTTTAGGAAGCAACTAAGCCCGTCATACATGGTGTGATTATCCAAGGGGCTTGATTCAAACAGTGCGAAGAAACCGCGAATAGACTATAGTTTGAATATTAAAAGTGCCGAGGTTGAAATTTGCACACCCGCCAAGCCGATCGCCGAGTTAACCTGATTGGTGGCTTATCGGGAGCTCGCAGTGCGCAGCGACAAGGACAGCATCTCTGATAATGAACTCCGGGCTCGCCTGAGTCGTGTTCTCATGGCCGTTGCGCGAATGTTTGTCTTACTGCACGCCTCGGCGCGGAACCTGCTCACACACGCGCCCTGTATGGACAGAGTTTGCGTTAAACCACTCCGTCTACAGTATCGCTGTATTTTTTTCTTCAAATGTTTCTTATCTGAGTACTCGACTGACCGGGAGAAACCATCGCTCATACTAAAGTGTAGCTGTACATATGGTGTTATTAATTTTATAATTTGAAAGCTTTTTTTTTTTAATGAGAAGTGCCCCTGAATTATGGGTTCAAGTCACTAAACTTCTCTATAAGCACAAATATTTGAGACTTTGATACCTGGAAACGTTGCGTTACTATACGGTGTAAAGTTTTGATTTGAGAACGTGTATATTTGTACTACTTTTGACAGTGAACATGGTTAATTTTTCCTCGATTCACCAGAGTTAACTGCGCCGTATGTGTGCCACAGTGGCAGCCACAGACGTAGAGCGGCAGCCACAGACGCACAGTGGTAGCCACAGACGTACAGTTGCAGCCACATACGTACCGTTGCAGCCACATACGCACAGTGGTAGCCACAGACGTACAGCGGCAGCCACATACGCACAGCGGCAGCCACATACGCACAGCTGCAGCCACATACGCACAGTGGTAGCCACATACGCACAGCGGTAGCCACAGACGTACAGCGGCAGCCACATACGCACAGCGGTAGCCACAGACGCACAGCGGCAGCCACATACGCACAGCGGTAGCCACAGACGTACAGCGGCAGCCACATACGCACAGCGGTAGCCACAGACGTACAGCGGCAGCCACATACGCACAGCGGTAGCCACAGACGTACAGCGGCAGCCACATACGCACAGCGGTAGCCACAGACGTACAGCGGCAGCCACATACGCACAGCGGTAGCCACAGACGTACAGCGGCAGCCACATACGCACAGCGGTAGCCACAGACGTACAGCGGCAGCCACATACGCACAGCGGTAGCCACAGACGTACAGCGGTAGCCACAGACGTACAGCGGCAGCCACATACGCACAGCGGTAGCCACAGACGTACAGCGGTAGCCACAGACGTACAGCGGCAGCCACATACGCACAGTGGCAGCCACATACGCACAGCGGTAGCCACATACGTACAGCGGTAGCCACAGACGTACAGCGGTAGCCACAGACGTACAGCGGCAGCCACAGACGTACAGTGGCAGCGGCCAACATGCACAGACGTCTGCTCGGGTATATGCGCGACTCCGAAACCCGCGTCAATGTCGGTTGATAAGGCAAGTGTTGCAGGCCCGTGGACACAAAGGTTGGTTTACGATCAAATACTGGAAAAATTAAACTTTCACTAAAAACCTGGCATGTACGCGTAAAATAAGTTCAGTCATTTACTACTGATATACCACCTGTTAAGTCTATCCAATCAGAATCTTAGGAAACAAAAACGGCCTACATAGCCAGGAAAAATTGACACGGGTGATGATTATTTACACTATATTTTCATTGTTTATGGTTGCTGCATGTGTAATCGTTTTGAAGAAGTCGCGACATCTTGTGAAAGGGGATGATGATGATGGTGGCGTTTGGCGGTTAGGCCAATAAATCCGAAAAAAAATATCAATATAAGCGAATTAAAAAAACCCCCATGCAAGAACAATTATTTAAATACACGATAATACTGTCTTCCGATTTGATATTTAATTTGATACGATTTCACGACAAGATTGTAACCTAAATCAAAGATGTAAAATACAGTTTCCCGCCAACAACTGTCTCTGCGCTTTGTTCGGCGACTTAGTCTCGACTTTTGCCTAAGATATAATATACAACTGTGACTCAAGTGAAGAACGTACACGACCCACACACCGCAGACATAAACCAGACACCCTCGCACCACATCGAGAGGTATTCCAAGCACACAGCCCACTATGAACAGGTTATGGTGGAGCCCACCTCGAGGCGGCGTACTCACCGCCGTCGGCGTAGGTCTCGGATCCGTAGCCGTCCTGCAGGCCGTTGGCCCAGGTGCCCTCGTAGCGCGCGTTCGACGTGGACGACTGCCTCACGCCGTAGCGTCCTTTGAAGCCCTGCGTCCACTCGCCCCGGTAGAGCCAGCGGCCGCGCGCCTCGGCCCCCAGCCCGTGCCGCTTGCCGTTCTGCCATTGGCCCTCGAACGTGCTGCCGCTGCAACGAGCCATGCCCTCCAAGGTCACGCACAGCGCCTCAACACTCCCCAAATATTGCCATGAACATGGGGCGCTGATTAATATAAACACGAACATGCACATGCATTGAATAGAGACCTGAAAAATTCGCGGATTCATTGAATACGAAACACGTGTGTTAATAAAACTTCAGGAGGTGTCCACACGGTGTTGGACACCTCCTGAAGAAGGCTAAGCCCAAACGTCACCTTCTACTGTGACAGTAGACCACCGATGTGCAGTTGACATCGGCATATTTGTACGTAAGACTAGAGAGTCTAGCCTGCAGGTTATCGAACTCTCGAATTTTTCTGGTCTCTAGCAATCTTTCATAGCAAATGCGAACTACATGAAATAACGACCTTGATCGCTCCGTGGCTGGTTTAGGAAGACGAGTGCAACATCGCAATGGAGACAGTGTCGCACCCGGGGAGGCCGGGCTGACGACCCTGTGGTGATTTGTCGTCGCCATACGAGAAACACGTGAGTGGATCCACACCAACCACTTGCACAATTCAAGGATAGATGCTGGGACTCAAAGCCAGATCCGCAGGGCGGGAGGTATTAGTGCTATACCAACTTCACCACAGAACCAAACGTTTATTTATTTATTTATGTAATTCCATAAAACCCCAACTCAAACCCTTGCTGGGTCAAGGGTGTAGAGCATAACAAAGGTGTACAAATAATAACATACAGTAAGAATATAAATGTAAGTGTACAAATACGCATATATACACAAATGAAATATTTGTAAGTGTACAAACACAAATACACAATAATATAAAATGGTACTACAAGTATTCAAAATGAAAGGCTACAATAATATAACAAAACAATACAAGTGTAATAACAACATGCAATTCTATGTAAATAAAACTGCTTTGCACAATTAGGTGCATTCAATATTAAAGAATTCTTCTAAAGAATAGAATGAATGCTCCTTTAAGAAATTTTTTTAATGTTATTTTTAAATAGCTTGGGATTATTAGGACTATTTCTTTTTTATATGACACGGTAATTTATTAAATAAAGAAATGCATGAAATGTAAGCCCCCTTCTGGAAAAGTTTCAGGTTGTTTAGTGGTACATGAAGATACTGGGCACCTCTTGTATAATGAGAATGAATTTAATCATTTTAAAGGAAAATATGACTTATTGGCGACAAACATCAGGGATGTATATATATATATATACACTAAGATATGAATGTAAGTACACTAATTTTTTTAAAATGGCGACGGCACGTCTCACGTGATTTTAATCCACAATTGCAATAAGAATGACGAATTTAATTATTCAGTATTTAGTATCTCAAACATACTACTTACTTTCAGATTTATTAAATAGTAAAAATCCTATCAGCTCATATTCATCTAGTTTGGGAGTATGGCGAATTGTTCCCGAGAAACAAAACACAATTTTAATTTCCGGTAGTGCTGTATCTCAAATGCCAGAAGGAAAAAACATTTAGTTCTTTAATTTTATGGACGCCTTAAGTATCGCCAATGTGCTCTGTATTATTTAAATCTCGACAACTGCTCCATTCTTATGTGATATGAAATTAAAATAACAAGGCTGACATGTCGAATGTGTGTCTCCGATATTCAAAATTTATTTAGAAAAATAGGCAGCTCTTCGTAACACTATCCGTACGCCAGAACTGTCGGGGATCGGCAGAGTAGTTTCTAAAATGTCAAACGTGCTTCAAGTGACGCCGTCTTTAAAAATGGCGGAGGAAACACTTTTCATACTAAGGTACTGCCACCACAATAAGTTTAGGTGAAGCCATTGCTCTCGAGGTACGAAGTAGCGTTCAAAATGAACCTTACTTACAAGTAGTCATTTTGAAAATTTCAGAAGTTTAGTGTCATTACTAGATACTAACGAGTGCCCAAATTTTAATGACATGCAGTATATCGGTTCGCAAATTATGGCACTCAGTTTCACAAGTCTTCCTTTCCAAAGGCAGATAGGTTGAAAACGTGTTTGAATAATTGTATCTCTATGAGGCATTCAAATATATTTTCCCATTTCCCATATGTACATCTCGATGTTATATTAAAAAGTTTACTTTCTGTCTAACTCTCTCTCTCTCTCTCTCTTTCTCTCGTGTAAACATTACATGGTTGAATTATCCTATTAATTTAGTAGTAGGCATTTGGCACAAAATAGGTGTTCCATAATTTCTAATACATTAAAAGGCGTATGTTTCATTGCGTTGCAACAAGCCCTATATAAAATAATATTTGTTTACATTAATCAATACCATAGAATTTATCGTTGAAAGATGATAAATCATATTAATTTATAGTCCTAGAAAGAAAAAATTAAGTTTTTCGATCAATGAATTGAATAAGCACACGACGTTTTAATATTTCAATATAACTAGATTTACATGGAAATAAGCGCGTCTGGCGCGTGTTTAAAATTCATAACCTTTCCCCGTTTCCTTCACACCATGTAACCTTTAAGGGATCTAATCATCACCGCACAAATATGATTCTGGAACCTTTGATGGAGAACCTTTGATGGAGAACTTTTGATGCGGAACGCTACTGAAGNCACCATGTAACCTTTAAGGGATCTAATCATCACCGCACAAATATGATTCTGGAACCTTTGATGGAGAACCTTTGATGCGGAACGCTACTGAGGGGCCCTGCCCGCTAAACCAGCAGCCACGGAATATAAATGGGGAATCCATGTTAAAGAAATTCCTTCTCAAAGCATCGAGTTTAAATGCACATAACTGTTTCAAACAAAAAGCATTATACATTAAATTTTAAGGACTACTGCCACGTTAAGAAATCTTGTCAATTTTTGTTTTATTTGTACACACATACATACATACACACACACATACATACATACATTCAAACACATACACACACTCACATACACACACTCTCATACACACACTCTCATACACACACTCTCATACACACACTCTCATACACACACATACTTGCAAACATACACACACACTTGCAAACATACACACATACTTGAAAACATACACACATACTTGCAAACATACTTGCACATACTTGCAAACATACTTGCACACATATACGTATTAGGTTTGTTGTGAGAACTTTCGTCTCTTGCATGCCTTGCGAGGACTGTAAGGAAAAATTAAAACATTTAAATAAGAAATACATTATTGTGATGGGGCATTTTTTTTAATACTATACGATCCAAAAAAATAAGAAATATTTTTTATTAAATGTGTGTACACCACAAGTACATGTTACGAGGACTTGTGTGAATATTGGAAGACGGCGTTAGGACGTAGTGCTCAACGAGGACCTAGGGTTCCGTATATATGCACGTGTATTGGCGCGCTTTTATTTACACATACACACACACACACACACACACTTGACTACGAAGAGTCTTTGTTGGGACCTCAGTTTAAAAGTATACCTTGTTAACCATCGTCGTTAGGACTGGTTTGTTTCTTCACTCTGGCTGCTTGTAACAGTCGCCATGCACGTTCTCTTACACTTCGCCCTCGATGTAAGGCGTAAGATCACAGAGATGGTACCTTCTGCATAAGTTCACGATCGCACCGCGCAGAATGATTTCTTGGGAACACCCTTAACTGTGTACAGGCTATTCATGGTAAAGCGAGCACTTTATTAGGCCCTGCTTAATTTGTCTTTTCTGTCAATTTGTATGCTGCAGCCACTTGGTTATATACACTGAAGAGCCAAAAAAAACTGGTACACCTGCCTAATATCGTGTAGGGCCCCCGCGAGCACGCAGAAGTGCCGCAAGACGACGTGGCATGGACTCGACTAATGTCTGAAGATATGCAGGAGGCAATTCTCACCATGAATCCTGCAGGGCAGTCCACAAATCCAATCTGCGCCAATTTGAGAAAGGGCTGCACGTCTGTCACGTTTAATGATTCTCGTCAGTCGTCGTTTGTCCCGTTCGTTCACGATCTTCTTCCGGCCGCAGCGATGTCGAAGATGTGATGTTCTACCGGATTCCCGATATTCACGGTACACTCGTGAAATTGTCGTACGCGAACATCCAAATGTAATCGCTACCTCGGAGATGCTATGTCCCATCTCTCGTGCGCAGACTATAACACCACGTTCAAACTCAATTAAATCTTGATAACCTGCCATTGCAGCAGCAGTAACCGATCTAGCTGCCGACCGCATCGCGTTACTCTGATTGGTATAGGCGTGCTTATGTAAATAACAGAGGTATGGAACCAGTTTTTTTGGCTATTCAGTGTGTGTATGTGTGTGTATATATATATATATATATATATATATATATATATATATATATTGCAATGTGACTAATATACACAGTGTATACACGTCGCTGCTCTCAAAATTTAACGTCTGCGGCCACAATAAAGTATCTTTATTTATAATTATTTATGTTATTATATTACTAAGTGAAAAGTTACGTTTATGTCCACAAATTTACTTACAAATACATTCCTTCTGCGTTGCTTCTGCTAAAATGTGTCCGTCCACGGTCGTTGTAATGCAACAGACCAATATTTCGCGTGCAAACGAAAATCCACACGGGATTCCCACCCGAGACAAGGCCACAGCATGGGATGAGAGGAGGCTGGCGCTAAATGGAGCAAAGCAGCCGAAGAATGGACCATATGAGACGGGATGAAGGTGCGTTATTGGCGGGATGAATACGAGGGGAGAAAATGAAATGCGTATGATTAAAAAGTCAAATTCGGTTGTTTATTTTGTTGGAAATATTTTCGTACGTGCTTATTGTAAGTATATTTTTTTTGGCGTGTACGGGTTTTAACAAACAAATTGAAGAGATTAATTGGTTTTGTGGTCCAGCTGGATGCACAAACTATTACTTGACGATATTACATTACTTTTGTTTGCAAGGAGCCCAGCGTAAAGACTTATTTCTGAGCAAAATTCTCAGAATTATCATAATTTTGATTTTACAATCTGCACAATTAAATTTGACGTGTACTAAAGGATTGTGAAATAAAACGTCAGTTTAACGATAAAAAAAATTATTGTTTGGAAGAAAATGTAAAGCCTTTATTAATTAACTTTGAAAACCATTTTCGGGACATTTTTTGTTATGCCTAAATAAAGAATTTTTTCTTTCAGTATTAGGATGTTTTGGAAAATCAGTTAAAAATCTGTGTGAAATTTTAAGAGATAATATTTGTGGTGTGTGTATTTAATTTATGCGTTTATATTTACTATTTACATTGTGTTTTTCAAAGGGCGCTGTATACTGTACGCATGTGTGATCGATGTTGCGTTGTAAAACTTTTACATAGTATCTTTCTATTGCCACTTAATAGAGTAAATTTTTATTTGTAATTGTTGTGTCCACTGGATATCCAGAATAAAAGTTTGCATTTCAGATGTCAAAATGATTTTTCCCAATACTCTACACTGCACTGGTAGGATATCCTGAAAACTTGGCCCATCGTTTCTCAGTTCGAACTAACTGCTACACTATTATCAGCTGAAATTACATTTTGATCCATTAAAATTATCGTAACCACTTAAAATTCTCACACAGCAAATATTAATCGAATGAGATGAAGAGTGTTGAGAAGTTCGGACGACTCTTAACACGTGTGGTCTTAAGAACCGACGAAGGTGAATGAAACGGACATGGAGCAGCGCCTGAATGCAAGCGCGGGGGAAAAACGGGAGATCCCCGAGAAAAATAGCGTCATCGTGTCCGGCACGATTAGCACTTGTGAAAAATTCGGGAGTGACCCCACCGGGAATAGAACACGGATTGCCTTGTTGGGAGGCGAGCTACCTGGTCACTGCACAACTGCAGCCCCGAACGGGGAGCGAGTGTACCTGTAATGACAAACCAAAGCCAAGGTGGGATACGTAGGGGCATGTTTAACCCAAGTGTGATTAGGAATGAATCACTAACGCGGAGAAGCGGTGAAATGCGAGAAAGGGGAAACGGGGTTTCCCCGAGAGAACCCATCAGCACATGCCAACGTTCGCCGCCCCCCCCCTTTTTTACCTACCGGCATTAAAAACTCAGGTTTGGCCATCCTAGGAATCGAACTCAGATCGCTGTGGTGCGAGACGAGTGATCAGATCACTATACCAAAGTGGTCCCATATTCATACGTAACAAAAACTGTACATATAGAAGAATTTTTCATTATGTTGTTGCAAGGATGTAGAAAAATTGTGAAAATGCACCGAAATGGCCAAAGTAATTTTACACACGTAGAATTGTAAAATTATAGATACAAGGCGTGTAATTTAAAAAATATCACACCTTTACCTGTAAAATTACATAAGCCATCGCGTGTTACATTACAAAAGTTGTGCGCATTCACAACTTCATGTTCTTGTGTAAAAACAAAGTAGGCTTCTTTTAACTCACCGCTTAATTACGAGTGTAAATATTTATAAGCACTTGATGGTAATTTCACACATGGCTAATTATGCAACCTCACAATGGTTGCGTGTATTAACATAACTGTCACTTCTAAATAACTGCACCATTGTTTGCGTAAAAGATCATTGATATATAGTAGTTTTTTTTATATTACGAGTCGCATTAGTTTACCTCATCAACAATCTTAATAAATTGCATGTTAGCGCATTTAAAATATTTCGTTATGATGATATAAAATACAATACCTTCTGTGTGAAATTATATGAAATTGTGATTGTCAAATTGAAAATGTTGAATAATTTCATGATTTAATATTAAAACAACTCGTTACAACGAGGCAATATGGAAAGTGTAGTTTTCCGTGCTCTGTTGTGTAAACTGGTAAATATGACAACATGCGATGTAAAAAAAATTATCTTTACTTTTGGGTGTGGAATCAAAATTATAGCTTCTATTACAAATATTATTGCTTTTTTCTTCCACCGTTGCGAGTTATTGTGCTAGATAAAGCTAGTAATTTTAAAATAACGACATTGCTTGCGTAAATTGAGTAAATAGATTCCGGCAGTTTGACACATGTCGTGTAATTTCATCTCAGAATGACTGCCTAAGTTTAAGTAACAGTCACGTCTAAATCG
Source organism: Clitarchus hookeri (assembly GCA_002778355.1). NCBI lineage: Eukaryota > Metazoa > Arthropoda > Insecta > Phasmatodea > Phasmatidae > Clitarchus > Clitarchus hookeri. Next base: position 43,925 of record NQII01005840.1, on the reverse strand, counting down.
CATCACTAGTGTCTGCATATATTATCATGGAAATGTAGTGGTTTTACATTTATCATACGTGGTACGTCTATCCTCAACGGCATCGTTCTTTTAAATTTACGGAACGTTTATGTATTTTGAGTGTTCGCTTATTCTGCAATCACAAGCCTAATTTTTTTCCACGGAATTACATGTTTACACACACAAATAACTTCGGATTTCGAATGAGAAGCGTGGTCGATCTACAGAGAGACCGCAATATGGTGTAAATTCAAAGTGGCAAAATGGTTTAGGAGTGTATCTTCAGAAGTTAAATGGGAAGAGATTTTAATCGCTAATTTGTTTTTTTGTTAGCGATGATTTAAAGTGTTATGCTCGCATGCGGCAAAGAGCCGATTTCGCCCAACAAACTTTATTGTCATTCATATATTATACACAAGCTCCACATGACCAAGAACATGCAAATTTTCAATTGCGCCAATTAACTTCCCATAAAGCCGTATTTCATCGCCAAGCTCGAACTTCATCCTCTTATGGGGATACAGAACAGGCGATGCATGAATACTAACTAGATAAGTCCGATTAATGTTAACTTTCACGTACCGGTACTGTCATAACAAATTATATATCACGTGGATCCATTTCAGCCAATCTCGTAAACGACGGGTTACCAGCATTGTGACGCTTACGAAAAAAAAAAAAACCAAAACTCCAAAGGTCCACTTCCTACTCTAGCAGTTACACCTTGCAAACCGAACCGGTACGTATAAATCAAAATAACATAACTCACTTAAGCCTAGCAAAAACCAAGCCTCGCACACTAATCACAACTTTCCTTGTAAGCTTCTGGTAAAATAAATCTTAGAATTACATGTTCATACCACTCCATACTGCAATTATGACGTACGACTTCACGTTAACAACGGCCACTGAAAGGAAATTTGTCACACTTGCAGCGTGACTCGAGAGCAACAACTCGAACACTTTCCTGGTCACACATCTGACATTTTTCTTCGACCTTCTCGAGTCCTACGTCGTCGTAACACACGTCGACGCAGAATTCTTGGGTTCAGGNATACGACGGACCTCCGTCTGTCGGCAAGTCTAGTGCTCGTTTGCAAATCTTGTGTTCCGCTAGTGTTTTTTTTTTAAATCCTGAATGTGGGAAATTTGCGTTTGGTGATTTGTTTCACGCAACAGTGGCTTTTATACAGTAATGATGGTAAAACGTGAACTGAAAACAAATTTCATTATCCACGAGGATACATCTACTTAAAATTATTTTACAGTTTTTACCGTGCATACAAACGTTAAGACTTACGTTTATATTGGTAAACGTAGTACATATGACCAATTTAATATTTTGGTAGTAATAATGGTGTGTGGATGTCGGCCTTGGTGCGTGGTAAAACAGACTTTCTAGTGGAGGTCCGTAAGCACGGCCCGTCTACTGAAGGGCGACATTGGCAAACTGCAATGGTAATGGAATCTGAAGAACCCCGAAAAAAAACCACCGGTACAAGGCAACGTCCGCCACGTTTCCCACTGAGCGAAAATCCAGGTGTACCTCGTCTGGAAAACGAACCCTGATCGCCTAGGTGAAATGCGAGTGGTCAGACTACTATAAAAACACAACTGACCCAAATGACGTGGTTATTTAGATATTGCCACTGCTTGTTCACAATTTGCCAGCTTGCCATAAGAGATTGCTGTAATATTTGCGGAAACGTATGATTGGGTTTGCGTAGAAATTAAACAATAAAATAATTGCCTGACTTTTTAAAAACTTCAAACAATAGATACGGGTTATATTGAATGATATCATACTCACATGTTTTCTTAATTTGGCAGATTTTGTAGTCAATGTAGATAATTATCAACATACACCTTATGCGCACACATCTTTTAACATTCGAATCGTTTAAATGACCAGTAAAGACTATTAAAAGAATTCTTTTTTATTTCAGAAAACGACAAACCGTTTTCCTGCGTTACATTCCTGTATTCAAATTCAAGCCAGTGCCGGGTATTTCTTTGCCCGCCTTGATCCCTTGTCCACGTCCCAACGAATTGCGCATTTGGTAAATAAACGTGTTCTCTTAAGAAAGACTAATCTTGATTTACGTTTCACTAATTCGAAGTCGCAGAATGGGACGCACAACGGCATGAAATTCACTCGATTTCATTATCATACTGTCAGTTGTAGTGACCTTGTACTGGGATTTATGAGTCGTTGCCTTATTTAAAGAGAGAAAGAGAGAAAGAGAGAAAGAGAGAACGAGAGAGAACGAGAGAACGAGAGAGAACGAGAGAACGAGAGAGAACGAGAGAACGAGAGAGAACGAGAGAACGAGAGAGAACGAGAGAACGAGAGAGAACGAGAGAACGAGAGAGAACGAGAGAACGAGAGAGAACGAGAGAACGAGAGAGAACGAGAGAACGAGAGAGAACGAGAGAACGAGAGAGAACGAGAGAACGAGAGAGAACGAGAGAACGAGAGAGAACGAGAGAACGAGAGAGAACGAGAGAACGAGAGAGAACGAGAGAACGAGAGAGAACGAGAGAACGAGAGAGAACGAGAGAACGAGAGAGAACGAGAGAACGAGAGAGAACGAGAGAACGAGAGAGAACGAGAGAACGAGAGAGAACGAGAGAAAGAGAGAGAAAGAGAGAGAAAGAGAGAGAAAGAGAGAGAAAGAGAGAGAAAGAGAGAGAAAGAGAGAGAAAGAGAGAGAAAGAGAGAGAGAAAGAGAGAGAGAAAGAGAGAGAAAGAGAGAGAGAGAAAGAGAGAGAGAGAAAGAGAGAGAAAGAGAGAGAGAAAGATAGAGAGAGAGAAAGAGAGAGAGAGAGAGAAAGAAAGAGAGAGAGAAAGAGAGAGAAAGAGAGAGAGAGAAAAAGAGAGAGAAAAAGAGAGAGAAAAAGAGAGAGAAAAAGAGAGAGAGAAAGAGAGAGAAAGAGAGAGAGAGAAAGAGAGAGAGAAAGAGAGAGAGAAAGAGAGAAAATTTGTCTTATTTTGAGAGAAACTAGCGCTCAACAATCTCTTCCTTTACTTACTTGCGACATTTAAATATCTGCTCACCTAGGCTAAGTTGCTGCAATGGCGCTTGTGATGATGATGCTGTATACTGGTAAGGAACGCAGCTATTTTCATTTGGTACATTCATTCTCTGGCCATATTTTTAAATTGGTAACATAATTTCTGGCACTGAAGATAATTAACCAAAAGCAAAAATTTATATGAACAAATGTTTTACTTCGGGTGTCATTCTTTTTATAAGCATATCTTAAAACATAATTACGCTGTTAAATACCATTACATTTCTTTGAATCCACAGTGCACACACCATCGAGTCTCATTCTAAAGAATGATCATCAAAGATGTCGAAAAGAGTTCTTGATTAATCTTTTGACGTTAATGTTGGGCTGACAAAGTATGGGAGCTCTCCCTCACACCAAACATAATTTTCGTATTGACCATTGACTGCACTACACTACACGAGGTTTTCCTTTAATACGTAACTATTCCCAATGTTCGTCCCGCTCCACTTTTCAAACTCGTTTTTTCCCCCCGATTTATAAGAAGTATTCACGTCAAAATTGATTCATGCCAGGGTTTCGTTCGGAAAAGTCATCGGCCGGCATTCTCGCTACACGAGCCGTAACGATCAGAACCGTCCGAAAAAAACATCAACATGTTTTTTTTTTAAATATCACCATCGTAGGCAATTACAGAATGGAATACTGAAATGGAATCTTAGGCTTCAGTACCAAAAAATATAACGCGAATGCCGGCGTAAACAAATCTGAAAAATAACTTTTATTTTATTCCAGGTACGTGAGTATGCAAACGACGTTGTTTCCATTCAGTAAGTTCTGAGTACGAAAAAAAAAAAAAAAAATACGATTTTATATTTTACCAGGGAGTGAAGAAAAAACTAATACTATATTAAAATTGATTGCACGTAAGTATGGCATTCAGCAAAGCTATATATTTTCGCGTGTTAAGTTTTACGTGTAGGTAGCGACACGAAAACAGTACGCCACTGGCGGTAGGGTTGTGGGGGGTGGGTGGTGGGGTCGCTCAAGGGGAAGGGGGCAAGTTTGAACTGCGTATCAAGAGACCTGATGAGCTTGATTGTTGTTGGGCAATCAGGTGGAGGGACATGTTCTCCTAGAGGCCCTCGGCGGTGGTACAGGAACTATGGTATGTCCAAGTCATGGTTGTCAGGCTCTGTAAGTTGTCTCCTGCTGTACCCTAGGGACCGGGCACAGGAGTGGAGGTGAGGAGAGTTGGACATGTCCCGGAAAAAAACACGCAGGCGCCGTTATTACCCACAGGGAAGGTGGTGGTTGTGCACTCTTCGCGCGAAGATGTCTCGTTCGAGGAGAATGAAGAGGGGACGAATCTACGGAGTCGGCGGGCAAGTGCAGGACAAATTATCCGGGGGCAAAACCTATTTACCAGAGCTCGTAGTTCATACGTTTGCTTTGCCTATTCATTTGTTAGAAAAATGGCATTTGGCGGAGTTTGTTGAATATGGGCTCNTAAAAAAAAAAAAAAAAAAAAAGAAGTGTTTTTTGCGAAATGGCCAGGGAATTGGAAAGCGGGTACGAAGCAGTCGTCAAGAAAACTGGAGGTAAGAAATTAAGGTTTAAGTTTGTCCAATTTTGTTCAAACAGTTTTATTATTTTTGCGATTTTCTTTCTTTTCCGCGTTATTACTTAATACGATCAATTTTATTTCACGTTTATTCAACGTTAACTGCTTATGCATTAGCGTATTGGAAAAAATGTTTTAAATGTAAATTAGGGAAAATAATAAGAATATTTACGAGGCATAAGGTCACGCATTCAAATTGCATTAAAACGGTTGACATTTTATTAAGACAGAAAGCTATCGCTGTTCTACAAATTCAAAGTCTATTTTAAGTCTACGTAAATCAACTTATCGTCGATATCACTCACTCGCGAGCATGCCTATGATAGTCAATATAGCACTATCCGATAGGGACTAGAAACGGTGAGACACACTCGCCAACGTCTTCGATGACCAGAAGCTAGTCACCCCTTTGCAATGGATTTCGCAAAAAAAAATTTCCACGAACCATTCATCCATTGTACGATCTTACCCTCTCGAATCACTTCACGAAACACATTGTGAACTATCCTTCTGATTGGAGTAACATTTCAGGCACTGCTATTTTAAGGAGCCCGCCTTATTCTCCCACAAAACCTTCTGCCCTACATTTAAAATTAAAAAAAATATGAGAGCACACTGAGAAAACCCCCCATACCATGTCCACCCTCTGAGAAAACCTGCGTGTCCTGTTCGAACGAGCAGATGTGTTCATAAAATATGCAGTTATCAACACTTATATGATTTAACTTTATTATATAAAGCATGTGTGTATGAGAAGGTACAAATTATGAAAGCCGCGAGAATATAAATCTACAATAAGTTCTTAAACTCTGGTCATTATTCAAATTGCGATCATCACTTGAATTAATTTATGTCATTATTCAAATTACGAACTTCACCGCAGGTAGGCCGGACAATCTCGTCTACTCTACAAGGTATAATTTATATCCAGTCTGGAAGTTATTTATACTATGGTAAATACTCTTATTTTTAACGAAACTCTTCCAAAGTTCGACCTTTGGTCTCAGGTTATATATATTTATTTATTACATCGCGTCTGTTACAATCATTCTGCTAAACTATCGGTTCGCATTTTCGTTTACTGTTTTATCGGGATATTTTGTGTGTGTTTATTCTTAAACATTAAAAAAAAATTCTTTCCATCACTCGGAAAGCCGCCAGTTTTTTTTCTAAGACAGAGTGGAAACTAATATTCATTATCGTTTCTGGCTTCGAACTCGGGGCCCTAAGCCATGTGTTACCTTCGTAAATTGCTTGAAACACTGTATCAGTTGCGCATGAATGCCGAAAAGTAAGAAATTAATGTACGGACATCGCTGACAGGCTTCAAAAGCTCGGATCATCAATCGATTTTCACTCCTGTTATCTCACTCTGATTCTTATATATAAGAATCAGAGTGAGATAACAGGAGTGAAAATCTGACTATCTGACTAACGAACCGACCCGGCTTCGCCCGGTAACAATTTAGTTTTTACAGCGATACTTTGAAAGACAAAAATGGTTATTGTGGGTCATACTTAAAAGATAAACATATGCTATCGTGGACTTTTCTATTTACCTTTTTGGGAGCTACAATTCTGTAGCACATTCATTTGATGTACCTATTATAGTTTAGTCAGCGCAAGTCATGTAAGCTCCCTAAAGGTGGTTTTTTACGACTTTNCATACTTAAAAGATAAACATATGCTATCGTGGACTTTTCTATTTACCTTTTTGGGAGCTACAATTCTGTAGCACATTAATTTGATGTACCTATTATAGTTTAGTCAGCGCAAGTCATGTAAGCTCCCTAAAGGTGGTTTTTTACGACTTTATTACAAACGGTTCGACATTTCTCTACTATTCTTACATTAAATATAAATGTATTATACACCAAAACCTTCCTCAAGAAATTCTCTAAATGATGTTGAAAATCGCATCAAAATCTATCAAGTAGTTTAGAAGTACTAAGCGAATACACAGACAGATGCGGATAAGCGACTTTGTTTTATACTATTTAGAGATGGCTAAAACTCCGTTTCGCCTTTAATATAAATTCCTATAATATTCACCAAAACTGGGAAAAATTAAATTTTTATGCAAGTCCGAAAGAAAATTAATAATTTTTTATAATTTCAGGTTACGAACTCAGGTCCCTACACAATACCTCAACTTTTGAGATTGCATAAATATTTATATCAGGTACGTATAATCGTTTAAACAGACAGAAAATCGCGTAAAAAGTTAATTAAAAATTATACAAAACTCGGGTCGGTATTCGAACTGTGGACACTATATCTCACTATAACACCTTTATTCTTCATCCAAAATTTGTCTAACAACCTACATTATAATTTTCATACAGCATGTACTTATACGTTGATTATTCGAGCATTTTATACTAAAGTATTACTTGGGTGGTTCTTGCATGTAAACTAGTAGTATGATATAGAATGTTTTAGCACAACAGGACCTGGGACCGGAGCTTGCATCAGTTAATGCTCTGTCATTCGGGTTGGAAGGCAGCCATATTAGATCCAGGTGACCTTTCCTTTTACCCCAAAAAATTCGAAAAATCCAAAAATATAAAATATTAAAAAAATAATAATAATAAAAAATTTATTACCATTTTTTATTTAAAAAACTTACAGAAAACGTCTCAAGATGGTCAGTGTAAAGTTAAATATTTGAGATCAAATTTAAAATATGGGTGGGTCTAGTTGAGTTTGACACGCACCTCTGAGAATAAACCCATCACTACTATACTTGTGTCTTCATGTATACTGATAGTATGCAATACATAGAAATAGCTATCAGGAAATATATAATTATAACTGAAAGTGTATTGTATTGTTCGAAAATTCCACACTGAACGACTAATAGCAATGCTCAGTAGAGATAGTTCATAAGTATGGACAAGGAAAACAGGTGTATTATAATTTTAGTCTTTGTAAAGTAAGTTTCTATAGCATGCCACCTTTATGCAAATAAAACAAGTACGCGAATAGGTTGAAAATCTAAAGAAAAACTATGTTATAATTTCAGTCCAAATTAAAATAGTACGCGATTAAATATATTTATCACAGTTTTCAGTTTCTCTAAATACATATACATTTTGCTATTATTAGCAGTACATGAGTGGTGCCTTCCACCAATTAAATGATAAATTCACCCATGCTTGTCATATCCGCTCAGCTTCAGCATTAGCAAATGTTGTCACTTAAGCTCTTTGCTCAAGTTTATATATTACGAATTTCAGAGCAAACAACGCATTGTTCCACTGCATTATAAGATGGCGATAATACTGCAAATGTAAGTTACCTACAGTGCTACAGTTTAACTAATGCACCAGTTTCACGAAATACGAACTCTTATAACTTTCATAAAATAATCGGAAGCAACGTTTTTGTGATTTGGGAATCAGGGACCAGGCGACAAGGTTAGATAATACCAACATCGGCTCTCTGTGGAAGGATGGTGCAAATTATCTATACATATTATAAAACTCCAACGTCTCTCTGTCTTGTCTGTTAGTGCGCTTATCACTCGAGAACCTCGTATCCGATTTAAGTGTTTTTTTTTTAATTCACAGCTATGTTCTCCGGCCAGGTTTTAGTGCATGTTTTGTTACGTGAAGTAACATGAGGAATAAGCAGTGACGATAATAGTGAATCAAGCCGGAAAAAAAGTTTGCCACCAGCGCGCCCTCTTGCAATACGCTGTCTGAACCAATTTTCGCCTATACTTTAAGAGATATCAAAGGTTTTGTGAAAGAGTAATTTTTTCGAGAGTCGGTTGACCGTACGCAGACGTGGAGAGCCATGTGGGNGTAGTCCACGTGAGCGGAGCCGCGGGCACAGCAAGTGTGGATGTAACAGCAGGCAAAGATGCACACGGGCCCTACTTGGTACAGACGTATACATTGGTGTAGACTAAACGGTAACGTCAGTGCGAAGAAACGGCAAATATTAACACGTTTTCAACACTAAAGTTTCAGCTTTTATATACACCTGGTATAACAACGCGAACTGTCGAAAATTACGTCGGTACAATTGTGAACATTTTGTTAAACCGGCACGGAATTCTTTTGCATTACTTGGAAGTGTTGGTTGAGACTTGAAAGGTAATTGATTGTCGCATAGCATTACCACTCAGGCCGAGTCAGAACTGGCAGGTTTTGTTGACAGACGGTCACGAGACCAAAATTTTAATACAAAATCGAAGACGCATTTCGTAAATTCGTATTTCGATTTTAGTATATGACATTAGAAGTAAACTGACAACATTGCAATACACTAGATCGCCATATTGAGTTAAAACTATCGATGTAAAAACGTCAGTGGGTAAAAGTTATTATTTATAATTTCATAATTGCGTGTGTGAAGAAAATACCACTAACTTAATTACTAGTAGCCGTAAATGAGATAACTTCAATAAGCTTCTACGACTTTTTTTCCATTACTGTTGAGTGTTGAAATGTGTACTTAATGCTAGGAAAATTTCGAATGCTGCCTTATTAAAAATGTGATGCCAATATTTACTTATGAAGTTATTTACTTGAAGCAACAATTTACACAAAAGCAAATTTTAGCATCGAAAGCAAACTGCAGTATACAGAATCGCTCGCGAGAAACGAAAGGTAATCTCGACAGCAATAAGTAAAGAAAATTGCTTCATAGAGCAACCTAGCATCAGCGGTAAAGAATAAGCCTGCAGGCATATCCCGAGAACGTTCCACAAGTGTGGGCCAATCTATGCAGCGATTATATCTGCGCGCTCAACCAATCAAGCGACAGCCGCTGTGCGATGAGGTTAAGCATTGTCGTCCATCGTGAAGAGAGACGCATGGATGAAAAAAAAAGGAAAACACCCCGGAAAGACGCAAGCGACGAAAGAAAATTTTGGTACAATAAAGGGTCACCAGTGACTGAATCTCCTTAGAAGACGTGGAGTACCGTACGGTCACAAAGCATCACGCCTCCCCAAACGAGAACTCCGCCACCTGCAAACCGGTGCCTTTTGACCGTGTTGAAGGTGTGATTGTGTGTTCCCCGCTCTTTCCAGACACACGGGCGTCTAGCAACGCTAATGAAACTAAATCGGCTCTCATTCGTAAAGGGAACTCGACCATTGCTGAGTTCTCCAGTCCTTGTGCTACCGGCGCCAGAGCGAACGCCGTCTCCGATGGACAACAGTCGATGGCACACACAATACTGGTCACCGAGCGAACAAACCGCCTGTGCATAATCTCCTGGACATAGTGACGTCCAGTACTGCGTTGCAAGTGCACTGCGCTTTCATCCACTGTCTGCTGTAGAGATCTCCTCGCCTGTAGGACAATATACCTGTCCTTTGCCGCCGTGGTTGCTCTTGGACGACTTCTACTAAACCTTTGTTCATATGGTTACAATTTCTTTCAAAAGTCAGTGGGCTACACCAGGTTCGTTTATGGATGTAGGTCTTAATTAGATAAAAGAGTTAATTATAATTTCCTAATTTTTTTTTTTTGCAATAACTACAAAAATTCCGAAATTAGTTTTTAGCTATTTACATAGGCAGCATTTTGGAGCTAAATGCGTAATATTATTTTATCAGGTTAATGAGCTAATGAGGAATCCTCGATAACAAATTTTACACATTTTTATCCTCTTAGGGGTTAAATTTTTAAAATTCCTTTCTTAGTGGATGCTTGTACTCTAAGGGGAAGCCATCCCTTAATGTTCACGACTGTTGCATACAGCTGCGTTTAAGCTGTGCGTTGGGCCGGTCAGTCGAAAAGCACTTTATACATAAATATTACAGCTTACTGACTCATTACTTATTGCGTTGATCTGCCGATAACTGCATTTATTGAGGAATCGACGTGACAGAATCACCACAAATGATGTATATCGACCAGTGAACCAATGTAGGTAACGTGATATAACTGGTAAATAAAGCCCTCGGTATTAGAGCTATTTTTTAAAAATTGTAATACCTTTGAGGCAAAAAAACTATTTTCATTAGTTAGAGTTCAATTTTAGAAAGTGCGTAAAAGGTCCAACTATAACAAGACGAAAAAGTGAAAATTACTTAAGCTCTGACTAGTTTGTCGAACACGAGTTGAGTCAAGATACTTGGGCTGCTCTTAACAGCGAGGTCTTGAGAGCCGACGAGGGTGAAATGAGAAGAGAACGAAGCAGCGCCGGAACGAAGTGCAGGGGAAACGGGAGATCCCGAGAAAACCCGTAGATGTGACGTAAAATGTCACCTTGTCTCGCTATATTACATCATGCACCCCGCTACGGTAGTGATGGCTTTATTTGTACGTTAACAGAACGTAAATCACAAATACGAAATATTTGGTTTTCCTTACGTAGCTTTAAGCAATTTTTTTGTATATTCTACAACAAAGAAAAATGTTAAATTCCTGTATTCATGTGGTACCGCAGTTTCTACCAACGTCCTTTTACCGCTACCTTGCGAAGCGTATTTGAATAAAGTGCCCACGCCAAGGTCACAAAATATCTACGTAACTAGTATTTTACTACAACTACTATATTACAGCAACGTTGCCGTGTTTTGTGTCCAGTTAATGTAAGATAACAAAAAATATATTTAGTATAGTGGTACATAATATCATTTGCAATTCAAGCACTTTACAGGTGGAATTTGCCACTATTCCTAGTGTCATTTTGCGTCCGTAGACACCGCAAATAAAATAAAATTTCCCTTATATGGTCTCGTGATAGCGTTAAATATCTCAGCATACTTTAAAGCCACTGCTGTGTATCGAACGAAGCGTCTTTAAGAGGCTCATCCCTTACTTGGGACCGAATTTACACACTTCCGTCACACTGGTGACAAAGATGGTAAAGCTGAATTGTTCATGGTCGTCCTGATCGCAGATTTGACCACGATAAGCCTCGTTTATACTTCGAAAACACGTTTCTAGATACGTTGTTTCAAATTTGTGTACAAAATTTTTCATGAGTTTCCTGAAATTTTTCACTGTTAGCAAAGAGTTCGGAAACTGTTCTGATGCAAAAGAGAAACAATTAAGGAACCAATTCGGATTTATTTGGAGAAAAAGGCAATGTCAGTTTTTGGAAATCAGTCAGTTCGGGTTGCTCAGTTGTCAAAGGTGCTAATATAAATTTTTTTGTGTAAGCTACCGATTGCTGTCAGTAATTAATAATTTTACTAAAATGAGTGTGTGTGCACATGATAAAACAATGAAACCCACCGAGGGTTTCCATTATCAATGAATTCTGCGAGCTATCACAAGCTTCCAAATATAAAAATTAAAATGAAGAGAAAGAAACTTTAAATTAAATTGCTGCCATATTGTTTAATACATAATATAGAACATAAGCGAAAGCCGATACTTTCTACTGGTAACATCTCAAACAGAACTGCAGCCTGGACACAGCACAGTATAGAAATAAGGTTTTGCGAAACATGTTCCAAGTGTTTCGGAAATAATCTGGGAACATCCCGGAAACCGTTTGTTTACAATTTACGAACTGTTTGGAAACTGCTCAGAAATAACACGAAACAGTTTTCAGACGTACGTTTCCAAGTGCAGGTGAGGCTGTAGTCATCTGTGAATAATTCTGGTACAGACTGTACTCTATTGAATCTGCCACGAGTCGCAGGAAGAGACAGTCCGTTCATCCATTCATNAATAATTCTGGTACAGACTGTACTCTATTGAATCTGCCACGAGTCGCAGGAAGAGACAGTCCGTTCATCCATTCATTGTTACTTCCAACTTTTCTGAAGACCTGCTACAGTTCCACGCTCTGACTATTCCTCCGCCTCATACAAACAAGGATTAACTAAGTCTAGATAATTGCACCATAAAGACAACGTGCAGCTTATGTGTTCTCTCACGCTAATATCATTTTTCATGAGAAATATTTCTTACCAGGCATTACCAGCCAATCTCATTGTTTCATCACTATTAATCATAAATAAAATGTTATAAGTTATAAATAAAATATAAATAAATATTAGGTTTAGCAGAAAATAAAATGCTTAAATATTAATAGAAGTAACGCTTCTGATAAAATACATTCAGGAAACGGCGAAACACATCGCACGTGAAGTATTTTTCAAAGGTTTGATTTTAAAATTGTAAAGAGACGACTAATATCGACAAGAAAGCAGCTGATTGTCCATGCCTGCGACGAAAGGTCTTCCTCCGTGAACGGACTATACCTTCAATTGTACCGTAGCTTGACTCAGTGTCGCCCTTCCTGTAGCTCGTATAAGCAGTCCTCGGGAAAGTGAGAATGATGAGTCGCGCACGAAACTAGTCGCATGCGACTTGAGCGTCTGGCATGCCGAGAAGGCGTGCGAGACAGCCGTACGAGAAATGGGAGTGAGAGAAAGAAAGAGAGAATAGAAAGAGAGAATAGAAAGAGAGAAAAGAAATAGAGAAGAGAGAGAAGAGAGAAAAGAGAGAAAGAGAGAAAAGAGAGAGAGAAAATAGAGAGAGAGAGAGAAGAGAGAGAGAAAAGAGAGAGAGAAAAGGAGAGAAAATAAAGAGAGAGAGAGAGAAAAGAGAGAGAGAGAGAAAAGAGAGAGAAAAAAAAGAGAGAGAAAAACGAGAGAGAAAAGAGAGAAAAGGGAGAGAGAAAAACGAGAGAGAGAGAAAAGAGAGAAAAGGGAGAGAGAAAAACGAGAGAGAGAGAGAGAGAGAGAAAAAAGAGAGAGAAAAGAGAGAGAGAAAAAATAGAGAGAAATAGATAAAGAGAGAAAGAGAGANAGAGAGAGAGAGAAAAAAGAGAGAGAAAAGAGAGAGAGAAAAAATAGAGAGAAATAGATAAAGAGAGAAAGAGAGAAAGTGAGAGAGGAACACTAGAAGATATGGCTGTGAGAATCAAGGTGGTTGGTTGGCAGTTTCGAATTGTCCCTCATTTGAACGAATCTGTAATTGTACTTCGGAACATTGGATTCTGCTAAATGATCACGAGAAGCTTGTTTTATGGATATGTTACCCATTTTGCATTGAAAATTACCATGGTACAAGAAGGTTACTCTGAAAGTTTCCCACACTATCATTTGGCAGGAAGTTACTGTTTTATTAAAGAAAACGGGAATATAATTTAACCTCAGTTTGTTAGAAATTACGAAGCGCTACATCTGCTTAAGTGAAAATCTTTTCCATACACATTGTAAATTGGGGAGAAATGACCATAAATTGATTTAACCGGTATCAACGAGAGTAATAAAATTTTGCAAACTAATCTCCCTTATTTCTTTATAATCATTTTCTCAAATAACCAATTTTCTTTCAGTGTGGCTATATATCACCAAAACATGTTTTGTCATATATTTACTTGCAGACTAGGGACGTGTCTCAGTTTAAATAATACTGTTTCCAAGAACACTCATATTACTCAGCAGGGAGGCTGTTCTGCTCTGTCCCTCTCTAAGTGACGTGTGAAGTGTTGCAAGGTAAGCTGGCGTTAGCTCTGTGCTGTACCCTGTTGCTTGCTAGCTAGCACTTCCACAAGTAAAACGTAGCTCGGCAGATGACGCCACAGGACGTGTGTGATTGGTCCCTTGTCGCTCGCTCGTGAGTGGTCGGTATGCATTCAGTTTCCCCTAGGCTGCACGGTGGTTACTGGCTCCTGATGCGTGCGCCAGGAATGTACAGTAGTGAGCAAGCACCAGCTTACCTTGCAACACTGCAACACACGCCACTGCCCTCTCGCTTTGGAATGCTACTCTCATTTTTTGGTAAAAAAAAAAAAAAAAAGAACGTGAGAATTATAAACAGCGCTTATAATAAACACGAACATGTGCACGGGTGATCAAAATAAGTTATTAACTCCCCTGTGTCTTATTTAAAAATTTAAATAATATTTTCAGGTGAAATTGATTTATCATAAAATTCTTATTAAGGAGATGAATTAATTTTTACGGCCAAAATTGTTACTATAGCAAATTAAATGTAGTACAAATTAAGAAAGTAACTTCATTGAAGTATACTTTCACAACATTCAACTTAATCTGTCCACTTGCAATTGTGAAAGGAAACTGCGGATGCCAGAGAGCACTGCGAGTGTAGAACTTTATGATCTCGCTCTTCGGAGCTCTCTTCGAGAAGACGAGAGCAGATCCTCTCTGACGTCATTCTGACGTAACCGCGGGGACGAGAGAACGAGCGAGTGCTCTCCGGGCCAATTGAGATACGGCATTCAACAGACGCGGTGTTAACCGCGAGGGAAAAATTTTACCTTAACTTTTAATAACCGACCCTTAACGGGAATCATTTAAAACTGAAACGCGGCTTCTGTGTCGTTTCACACTAGTGGCATCACAGTGACTGCCAGGGGCCGCGGTGGTGTAGCGGTTAGACTACTCAACTCCCACCAAGGTGAACCGGGTTCGATTCCCGGCGGAGTAGCTCTAAGATTTTTGCATACGGGAATCGTGCCGGACGCTGCCGCTGGTTGGCGGATTTTCTCGGGTATCTCCCGTTTCCCCCCTGACCCTATATTCCGGCGCTGCTTCATACTCGTCTCGCTTCAACCTCATCGGCTCTCAAGACCTCGATAAGATCCGCTTAAACCTCTTCCCTCACTCACTCATTCTAGTTACTGTCTATCACCGAGTCATCACCATCGGAGAATAGGTACGACAACTCCAAAGGTACAGCGACGCAATTTCTTCTCTAAGTGCACAGAGAAGAAATTGCGTCGCTGTACCTTTGGAGTTGTCGTACCTATTCTCCGATTGGCTGCTCGATGCTCTAGTAACGGGCCTTGTGTCCGACTGGCTACCGCGTGTTGGGGGCAGCGGTGGCGTAGTGTCCAGGGCGCTCGCCTCCCACCACGGCGATCCGGGCTCGATCCCCGGCGGGTTCACTCCCAGACCTTCGCATGTGGGAATCGTGCTGGACGAAGCCGCTTGCCGGCGGGCTCTCTCGGGGTACTCCCGTTCCCCCCGCCCTTGCATTCCAGCGCCGCTCAATTCTAGGGTCTCATTTCTCTCATGCTCGGGGATGACGGTCACCTACGGGTCCCAGCTGGAAAGGCCGTCACTCGGAGGGTGTTGCCTTGCCCTGGGTGGACTCCCCACACGCCATTATTATTATTATTATTATTATTATTNTCATGCTCGGGGATGACGGTCACCTACGGGTCCCAGCTGGAAAGGCCGTCACTCGGAGGGTGTTGCCTTGCCCTGGGTGCACTCCCCACACGCCATTATTATTATTATTATTATTATTATTATTATACCCCGAGTTGCGGTAGGTTGCCTACCTGGCCGAGCTGCCGGTTGGCAAGTAAGTTACCAGGCGCTGAGTGTCGAACGGCGTTCAGACATGTTGCTGGCTAGCGGCGCCATATTGCTGAGGTGTGCGGCTGGAGTTCGCGGAATAAGAGGCTATTTCACCTCTGTATTCTGAAGTACTCTGTGCTATTACTTGGCGTTCCTGATCACGCCTGATGTTACACCAAGCCATATATTAGCTGTAACGGTGTACGTATTGCAAGCAGGGCAGAAAATGAAAATGAACGAAACGGATTGACTGCTACGGTATCGACCAGCCTCGTGACGTAACGAGGTCATCAGTTGATGTGCGGCGAGCTCACATTATTATTCGCGCGAAACAGGTAGGAAGCAACAGGAAGGTAATGTAATGGATGCCGTAGATTACAATACCCAGATACTGCGAATCTCACACTATCTTTCATTTCAATGGGCAGGTAAAAGAAAACTACGATGATCATCCGCGTTTGCAGTCCATTTGCCAACGTATTCTGCACGCATCGCGTAATGACTTCTAAGTCGGACTTTCAGATTGATCACTACGCTTTTCTTGTCCAAGCATGATACAACGCCCGTTTTAACAGTTAAGTTTGTTGCCTTGGTTCTGGAACTATTGTATGCTAGTTGTCATATCTGTAAGTTTCTTTGCGCTAACTAGGTCATAACGGGCAATGGTGACTTGGTATCGGCGCATAAACACAACTACAACGCGATCACTACTAATAATCTTATTAACTGTGAACACTGACGTGTTGAAGCAAAAGCAGTTCGTGAACATGCTTCAAACTAACTCATGCAGGCACTAAAACACATACTTCCGCGGCTGAATTACGAGGAGTTTGTGACAGCACTTTATTTTTTCATAGGTTGCTGTGGTGCCTAAAAAAAAGGATGTCAGCTAGTAACACAAGACAATACAATACAATGTTACCATATTTAGAAATTAATTTTAAAAATAACTTTTAACACAATGTAAACACAAGGAACTACAATGCCGTTGTCAACTTCACTTGAAGAATGTCAAGAAGTGTGTGTAGACGTGTGCGTGTGTGTGTAGACGTGTGCGTGTGTGTGTGTAGACGTGTGCGTGTGTGTGTGTAGACGTGTGTGTATAGATGTGTGTTAAAATATATGCGAGTAGTAAAAATGTATTTTATTCAGAGGTCAATTTAAAAAATTTCTCAGCTAACCGCGAACAGCTTAATACTAGTTGTTACCTGTGACAAAGTGACAATCCGAAAACTGACAGTAACAACAGGATGGTTATTCGGTAGTTGGCAGTTACCTTTCCAACTAAACCAGCACCGGTGTCAACAGCTTTGTTGACAATCTGATGGTGCCGTTAAGCNAGTTGGCAGTTACCTTTCCAACTAAACCAGCACCGGTGTCAACAGCTTTGTTGACAATCTGATGGTGCCGTTAAGCCTCTACAGTACGCCGACCACGTTGTTGTAATCGTGAAATAAGGCCTTACCAGATTGGTCACATCCTCACGAATGTTGCCGATAATTGGGACACGAGCCGTGATGGTCAGAACCACAACAGAACTCTCCTCCAACACGTGTCCGATATTAAGGCTCCTGCCTACAATGATGCGCTCGAACTGCGTTTCAGTGCGTTTGAAATATAAGTTTTTCCACGAAACTATCAAACGTGCGCCCAATCTACCGATTTACAAAAGGAACACACTTCAGACGAGGGCTGTCTAGTACTAGACACTGGGAAATGACATTGGAACAAGCATAAATATACTAATGTTTTACTATGGTAAATAAAAGTATTCAACATACTCGACAACCCGAATTACTTTCCGGTATAAAAGTGACGCCGCTATAAGCTCAAATGAATGTTAAGCGACTATCTCCTTTAACAGTGCAACACAGGGCCAGAGTTTCCCGGAATCTTCAACACGTGTGCTGTTATCTGTCGTGGTCCAGCTCTGGATGCCGTGCGGTTAGACACGTGCCACCAACATCCCGCCTCTCCTGCTAGAGTTATGACGCAACACGCTTAACGTTGCAGTGTTACTCATTCGCGGGGCCAAAAAAAAAAAAGGTACCAAACGTTACACTAATATTTCTAATTCTAGGAAAATTTTGCAAATTTATGGAGAGGTTCTCTGAATTCACAGAAAGTTACGCGAAAATTTACGCAAAGTTCGTTATTGAAAGGAATTTAAAATTCGTAATTCTAGGAAGATTCCTGACTTAGTTGTTTACCAAAGCTTTCCCGTAATGTTACTACAATTGTTTTCCAACGCTGTATAAGACGCACCGTAAAGAATTTCTGTACTTTTTAAAGATAAAATTGTTTGAAAAATAGTTGCCAAAGATTTTCTTGTAGCTCTACAGCTGAAATATTGTGTATTGGCATCAAATTATTTTAGAAAACATATTAAATTGTTTCTGCAGCTCCATGTTTGCAATAAAATTGAAATCAGCACTCACTACCTGAAATTTAAACATTGGTTATAAAAATTTCACACCGAAATTTTGAGATATACTATCTTATTTATATTTATTTGCAGAGTTACAAAAATATCTTTGGCAACTACTTTCCAAAGAATTCCTTATACAAGGGGCCGCGGTGTCTGAGCGGTTAGCCTGCCCTCCAAGGCGAACCGGGTTCAATCCCCGGTCGTCTCTCTCCCAGATCCTCGCATGCGAGAATCGTGCCGGACAATGCCGCTGGTCAGCGGGCTTTCTCAGGGATCTCCCGTTTCCTCACCATTCCATTCCGGCGCCGCTATATACTGAACTCGCTTCACCCTCATCGGCTCTCAAGACATCGCTGTTAAGAGCGGCCCAAACATCTTCTCATTCCCTCCTTGTACAAATAAAAAATACGGTGTGGTCATTCAACCGGCTGTAACTCAGTAACAAAAATACGCTGACATTCAGTTAGAAAGAACACTGTATTGTATTCGCGGTTCCTTCACACTTTTTGAATCAAACCTTTGAAAAATCACCCTACGTGTTCGGTTGTTTCCTAAATATGCCTTATTCCACGAGCATTTTATTCTTGTATTAACATAAAGGTAACTTTTTATTAGAATGCATTTTTGCATGTATCGTATTTATAAATNATGGTAAATAAAAGTATTCAACATACTCGACAACCCGAATTACTTTCCGGTATAAAAGTGACGCCGCTATAAGCTCGAATGAATGTTGAGCGACTATCTCCTCTAACAGTGCAACACAGGGCCAGAGTTTCCCGGAATCTTCAACACGTGTGTTGTTATCTGTCGTGGTCCAGCTCTGGATGCCGTGCGGTTAGACACGTGCCACCAACATCCCGCCTCTCCTGCTACAGTTATGACGCAACACGCTTAACGTTGCAGTGTTACTCATTCGCGGGGCCAAAAAAAAAAAAGGTACCAAACGTTACACTAATATTTCTAATTCTAGGAAAATTTTGCAAATTTATGTAGAGGTTCTCTGAATTCACAGAAAGTTACGCGAAAATTTACGCAAAGTTCGTTATTGAAAGGAATTTAAAATTCGTAATTCTAGGAAGATTCCTGACTTAGTTGTTTACCAAAGCTTTCCCGTAATGTTACTACAATTGTTTTCCAACGCTGTATAAGACGCACCGTAAAGAATTTCTGTACTTTTTAAAGATAAAATTGTTTGAAAAATAGTTGCCAAAGTTTTTCTTGTAGCTCTACAGCTGAAATATTGTGTATTGGCATCAAATTATTTTAGAAAACATATTAAATTGTTTCTGCAGCTCCATGTTTGCAATAAAATTGAAATCAGCACTCACTACCTGAAATTTAAACATTGGTTATAAAAATTTCACACCGAAATTTTGTGATATACTATCTTATTTATATTTATTTGCAGAGTTACAAAAATATCTTTGGCAACTACTTTCCAAAGAATTCCTTATACAAGGGGCCGCGGTGTCTGAGCGGTTAGCCTGCCCTCCAAGGCGAACCGGGTTCAATCCCCGGTCGTCTCTCTCCCAGATCCTCGCATGCGAGAATCGTGCCGGACAATGCCGCTGGTCAGCGGGCTTTCTCAGGGATCTCCCGTTTCCTCACCATTCCATTCCGGCGCCGCTATATACTGAACTCGCTTCACCCTCATCGGCTCTCAGGACATCGCTGTTAAGAGCGGCCCAAACATCTTCTCATTCCCTCCTTGTACAAATAAAAAATACGGTGTGGTCATTCAACCGGCTGTAACTCAGTAACAAAAATACTCTGACATTCAGTTGGAAAGAACGCCGTATTGTATTCGCGGTTCCTTCACACTTTTTGAATCAAACCTTTGAAAAATCACCCTCCGTTGACGTGTTCGGTTGTTTCCTAAATATGCCTTATTCCACAAGCATTTTATTCTTGTATTAACATAAAGGTAACTTTTTATTAGAATGCATTTTTGCATGTATCGTATTTATAAATNAAGCATTTTATTCTTGTATTAACATAAAGGTAACTTTTTATTAGAATGCATTTTTGCATGTATCGTATTTATAAATTATTAATACTTAATTCATAATTTATATGTATAAATGCAGAGAGAAAACAGGTGTGTTGGCAATGCCCAATAAAAAAAATAGTTCTTAAGCAAAACATCATTACTCTGAGTGCGCACGAACACGGCGTGTTGTCCATTTTTAGTGATTTTCTAAACTCGGTTGAGCTTTGATTTGCTCACGGCGGAGGTACATCATGGCGATAGAACTCCAGCAGGGTTTCAGAAAAGTTGGAAGTAACAGTGAATGGAGCAGGGCCGCCAGGGCCAGACGGGCCGGGTGAAACTCCGAGTGTAGGCGGATCTATGTACGTACGTACAGCTGTCAATCAACGTGACCTTCAGTATGCTGCGCGGCCGCCACTTTGTTCGTTACCTGCGCATCGCTTACTCCTCCCACGCAAGACTGGCGTCGCCTCGAACACGCTGAGTAAACACAACACGTTAAAATAACAATTCCCGAAATAAATACCACCGCTTTTCGTTTTTCTGTTTTCGGAGCGACGATTTTGTAATGTATATATATATTTGCGTGTAATATTTTTACCACTTAAAAAAGGTGAGTTTGAAAACAAGTTACAATGCTGCCAGACGCTTAAACTTAGTATTTATTATTAACTGCTCTGTTAGGACTCGGGTTTATGCTGACAGTGAGGAAAAAAAAAATGGTTGTAGGGATAGTTATCTGATGGGTTGTAGACACCATCTAAATATTGTTAACCTATACTGAACAAATGCTAATACACACCAGAGTGGGGTAGATAAGTACAAATGGAGCATATTTCATCCAGGAACCAATAGTCGAACGTCCATAGTTAACCTGCTAATGGCAGTGGCAATGTGCAGGGGCGAGTATGCAACCTTGTGTATGTGGCATTGTAACCAGCTTGTGCGCAGGTCTGCGTGCCTGATAACACCACTCAGCCTCGGAGGTGCTACGAACC
Source organism: Clitarchus hookeri (assembly GCA_002778355.1). Lineage (NCBI taxonomy): Eukaryota > Metazoa > Arthropoda > Insecta > Phasmatodea > Phasmatidae > Clitarchus > Clitarchus hookeri. The sequence goes on along the minus strand of NQII01005840.1, from coordinate 22,610 downwards.
TATCTACAGTTCCTGCAGTACGTGTTACCGGAGGAATACTTGGAGGAATTTCCTTTAGATGCTCGTGAGGCGATGTGGTTTCAGCAGGACGGGGCCCCGCCTCATTCCACCATTGCGGTTCGCCGGCACTTCGACACGCACTTCCCGAACCGGTGGATAGGTAGGAGAGGCCCCATAGCATGGCCCCCACGCTCACCTGATATCACCCTACCCGACTTCTGGCTGCGGGGCCACATACAAATCGATGGCGTATGCCACACCACTCGACACGAGGGATGAGCTCATTACGTCGGAAACCTTCGCACATGTGCGTCGCAACATGCTTCAGCGCTGCACCGCCTGTGTGGCCGGCAGTTTGAACAGACATCGAACAGACACTCTGTCCCCACGCCTTCTACCCAAATGTGCAAATAAATTGACATTTCATTGCACTACCTGTAGCTTAGTTACTGTGATTGCCTACCTGCCCCTGCACATCGCTACTGCCATTAGCGGGTAACTATAGACTTATTGGTTCCTTGAGCGGTAAGCCTGCTCGCCTCCCATCAAGGCGAACAGGGTTCAATCCCCGGACAATTAACCCCCAGATATTCGCATGTGGTAATCGCGCCGGACGATGCCGCTGGCCGACGGGTTTACTCGGGGGTCTCCCGTTTCCCCCACCCTTGCTTTCCAGCGTTGCTCCATATATTCACTTTTTCGCCAAAAGCACCGAATCACTCTCTTACTGCAAATTATTACACGTGTTTTAATAAATTAAAAATGAGCTAGCTAGTATTTATTGCAGCCGATGTGATCGGCAACAAATATGTATGTTTGTTTTCTCTCACCTGTGCCCAGTTCGACGGAACATTTAAAATGTTTGAGCACGTACAACGTCCTTCAGCATCGAAAACTGTTCAAGTACTCCCATCGAAAGTTGAATCGCAGCTGAATCCAAAAGCAAACGCCAAGTTGTTGATGCTACTCCAGCCAAGAGTTGTGCATCAACTATTCACAGTCGTGAATGAGGAAGGAGAGAGCGTTTCAAACCCACTCGTATCCTCATCTCCCACCTCTTATACCTCAACTCACCCCTATGAAATATGAATCAGTCTCATGAATTACAGCCGTTAACCCTCTCCCTTGGGGTCATTGACGTTCACAATAAAACATTACATCTTTTTTTAATGTATTTACTAGCACTTTTAATATGCATTCAGGATTTGAATCTGTGCATCTTAATTCACTTATTTGACACCATTATTGTGAGTTGGGAATCCTATGTGTCGCATAGAAGTGGTCCCACGAACAGAACCCGTGTGCTTAACTCACCCTAATGTGGCCTACGTGGCTGGGTACAGGTATTTTAATTTAAGGAAAGGGATGGTACATATTATGTTTGTGCCTGCTATTATAAAACCACCTGGCTTTCTAGCATGCTTTAGACTTGAAAATAATATTAATATTCCATACACGAATAGTATAAAAAAAGATAATCTTATCTTACACTATCACCACGACAAATTTAGGATAGGAGTTAAACAAAGTGTTCTTAAAGTTGAATAGGTCTATAACATAGGGAATATAATTTGATAAGATTCTTACAGGCGAAACTAACATGAAACAACCTAAATATGTGAATATATATTTTTTTAACAGGTGTAATTGACAAACTAATATATGCATTTAGGCGTAAATTTCCATTAGTGCACGCAAAATAGCCATGAACTTCGGGTGTATTCGGATGATATAAAAATACCACTTTCGGGGCTAGAAATGCTACTGCGTGAAAGTAAGTGTTTCTGTAAAACACGTTTTAAATCACGGGTGAAAGTTTGTAAAACGGTCACTGAAGAAATCCGCAGAAATTTCGCCGTGTAGTCGCTCAGATGTCACGTATGAATTTTTTTATACAACTTTACAGTTTTAAATAGAAACACCTTCACGTTTTCCAGTTATGTTCGGTTTGTCGGTAGTTACGAAAACCGAGTATTCTACAGAAAGAGTGAAGAGATCCGGCTGCAAGAGAGAATTCCCTTCCATCATCAGACGCAGACAGTTGAAGTAATGCATGTTGAATTTTCTTGCAGGGAGCGAGGACTTGTTAGTCAATATTTTTCACCACTAAACTTCGCTACAAGCACACACACGCAAATGCAGAGCTAACTCATGACGGGACGGATAGTAGAGTTGAAAGCGCCAAGCATATTTTCAATAGCTTTGTTTCCCGTTTAGCACGTTACCAGGACAATGCATAAAGAATATAAATACACGCCTTATGAAAATATGTTAATTGTGATCCGATGACTTATTCGGCGCTCTGGGTACCAGAGTGAACATTGGGGGAGAAGGGAAGGGAACCTTCTTGGGTAAAATAGTGACCTCCAGGCCTGCCGATGGTATGTTACATACCCGTGTGTGTCATTTGAGTTAAGTACATAGCCCTGTCTCTCCATATCGAAGCGGGTGCTTCGCACGCCAGCACAATAAAAATTGTAGCACAACCAGCACTTTTAAATAAAATGGGGAAAAACTGAGAAATGTGCTGTTCATGAGAAGAGGAAAACTATGGGGTCGGGGGAGGAGAAAGGCGCGACTCCCATAAGAAAAGGAACTGTCCGACAAAGGCGCGACTCTCAGAAGGAAGTATCTACGAAAGGTGCGACTCTGAACTAAGAAAAAGGCGGTCCTTGACGAGATTACGGGTGTGTCGCCAGGGCAAAACTGGTGCTAGGCGGTGCTGCAGTGCGGACATGTCACATAGCGTGACATACACGCGCCCCCAGGTTCATCAAGTTTAATTACGCCGCGGCACGGCACGCCATCCATTTAATTTCCCCGCGCTATTCCCAGTTGGAAACTGCGTNATCAAGTTTAATTACGCCGCGGCACGGCACGCCATCCATTTAATTTCCCCGCGCTATTCCCAGTTGGAAACTGCGTGCTGCTCGCATCGATGCACGAGGCGAGTTGCCCACATCATCGACAATTTACGAACGCTGAAGCCACGATCGGTCGACGGAAGAGAAGTAGCAGACAGGTCGATACGAAGCGTGTGCGGGCGTCGCTACTGGAATATTAACCGAATCAATCAGACCAAAGGACAATATAACGGAATGATAACAAGTATTGACAAGCAGTGACAAGTAGTGACAAGTAGCAGACGTGCAATGTAACGAAGGTAAACCGAGAACTGTGCAAGTTATTCGTAAACTAAACGCTGTATGGAAACCAACATGAAGTCACGGTGAAAAAAGCTATCATACCAGTGAAATAAAACTATGTTTCCTCTTTTATAATTGGTACATACGCTAAACTTAATAGTTGTTTGCAAAGAAACTATGTGTGAATCATACTAATCCAGTCTACATAGACTGCCTGTTGTCCATCATGGCTCACCGGGGCATATTCCCTGATATTACTTTGTCAGGGTATTTCCGATTTCCTTACCNTGCCTGTTGTCCATCATGGCTCACCGGGGCATATTCCCTGATATTACTTTGTCAGGGTATTTCCGATTTCCTTACCAATGCATTTCGTAGTCTTCCCATTTTATCGCGGCCGCGGTGGTGTGGTGGTCAGATTACTCGCCTTCCACCTAGGCNAATGCATTTCGTAGTCTTCCCATTTTATCGCGGCCGCGGTGGTGTGGTGGTCAGATTACTCGCCTTCCACCTAGGCGAGCCGGGTTCCATTCCCGGAGGGGTCGCTCCCTGATTTTCGTAAGTGGGAATTGTGCCGGAAGATGCCACTGGTTGACGGGTTTTCTCGGGGATCTCCCGTTTTCCTCGCCCTTGCGTTCAGACGTTGCTACATACTCACCTAGCTTCACCCTGATCGGCTCTCAAGACCTCGATGTTAAGAAGCGCCCAATTCTGTCCACTCCATTCCATTACATTCACAATCTGGCTTGTTGTAGCGTCAGATGTGTCCCTGATGACTGGAGAAATAAGCACTGCGCATTAATACTTAGGGAAAATTGTAATTAAAGGCGCATCGGCAGGAATACTCGATTTCAGACCTACTATTCCTCACGGACCTTTTAACCGATTCCAGAAATCAACAGCTCGTTTGATTAGTCTTAAAATTTTCTACAAACTGGGTGTTAAATGTATCCCATGACGAAAAAATATGGCGTTTCTAATCCAACTAGATTATTTTTAAAATGTTGAGAATAAGAGTAGTTTGTTAACAATTTATGTATCTATTTTCGTGTTCGGACTTAAAATATAATTTNTGTATCTATTTTCGTGTTCGGACTTAAAATATAATTTATAATATTTATTTTACCCTATGTAAAATATTCTTATGATGAGTAGTTGGTTGTTCTCTACTCAAACGCGCTCCAGTTTAACACACACACACACACACACGCTCAAACACACTGCACGGAATACAGACCAAAACAAGGCGTGAACACAAACATCGCAATATACGACAACGTCCTGTTTACCCGCTGCACTATCGACATAAATCACGCCGCTCAAAGCAGACGGTTGAATGAGGCTTCCGCAGTTGTAAGGCCAGGATCACAAAAGGGTGTGGGACAATATAGCACAGGTTTACATACCGAGCCTTGCGCAACCAGCGGCCGCATAAGCTTGTAAATGTAGGCTCTTGAATAGGCCGGAGTCGTACGTGTGTTTGCATAGCTGATATTTTAAGAAAGTTCGAGTGACTGTTATTTTCTTTAGATATTCTGAGGATATAAAAAAAATGTGTGTAATATGACATCAGCTGTAACTCAAAAAAACCAAAACAATGGAAAATATCACGTCACAATAATTTAGAACAGTTAGTATCGAAACTACAAAACTTGAACCTAAAATGTTTCTTGGAATAGAACTAGTAAAAATTNATAATTTAGAACAGTTAGTATCGAAACTACAAAACTTGAACCTAAAATGTTTCTTGGAATAGAACTAGTAAAAATTCACACAAGCAAGTTTTATGAAATATGACTGCTCGCTTGCGATTATCGTTCCACTCTCAGTTTTTTTTTTTTGTAGTTCTAAGTTTTGCGATGATGACAAAGGAGAAGAATGGGCTCTGTGTATCCAGGCAGACAACCANTTTTTTTTTGTAGTTCTAAGTTTTGCGATGATGACAAAGGAGAAGAATGGGCTCTGTGTATCCAGGCAGACAACCAACCGCGCCATTACAAACTGTTTTCTCGACAACTGTTTGCATGAGTGTTACACCAAGGCAGAGTTTTTTTTGTACACTGATGTACACAACATTATCACGTCGTTAAAAGCGTTAAACGCCGTGGGTTAAACACATTTCTTGGATAATAACACGGCACCCGCTATATTCCAAAGAATGGGGATGATATTACCCAACAACCGTTCGCAAATTTCAGATCTCAATTCAAGACAACAGTATTCACGGAATTTTTCTTTCATCTTAAGTAGGTTATTATTGTTTTGAATCAAAACCATTTGAAACATCTATTTTCTAGGACACCCGCGTCCCTTGCGAATTACTGTAGGACAGAGGACGCATAATGTTTTATATATAATTTTGCATAGGGAATCACCTTAAAGAGTTTGTTCCTGCACTTCAGGATCATCCTGCACTTCAGGATATAAAATTAGCTAGAATTATATAAAATATTTTTCGCCACTTGGAAACCCCTAAGTGAAACTGACTATGTATTATCTAACATTAAATGATTTTTCCACGAATACAAATTATTTTGATGAAAATACTTTGGAAAAAGAGAAACTTCTAACGGAATTAAATTTGAACTTGCGTAACCTAAGCTTGCCTATTGTACTCTAAAATAATTTGAAAAAATAGAAACATGACGCAGAAGCTGTTGAAGACAAATTGCACGCGACGGTAACGAGTCGTCCCTCATAAAATACAAAACATTATTACAACTCAAGAACAGAATAAATTCGGGCACAGAATTACTTGGCCTAATTCAATAAGCANAAAATACAAAACATTATTACAACTCAAGAACAGAATAAATTCGGGCACAGAATTACTTGGCCTAATTCAATAAGCACTATGGATGTTATTGGCAATCCTTGCCGTACTGAAGATGCAAGTAAACTTTTACTTCAAAACGCTGTCGATAAAAAGCTTGGAAGAGTATCTCATATTCTGAACAAAAAGACTACTTCAAAATATGTAATAAGGTGTTTGTGAGTTATTGCGTAAACAAATGTACTTATTTTGTAAGAATTATATTGCTTAGTGTGTTTAAACACAAAAGTTATAACTGTCTTAGAAGTACATATGTTTTTATACCAGTAAAAATTTGTTATATTCAAAATAATACAATTTTAAGTTAATTAAATTAATAATTACGCAGATGATTGTTTCGACTTATATTTAGTTTATTGAATTCGCTGCATAGCTGTCAATTTATAACCCTCCTTCAACATTTTNATGATTGTTTCGACTTATATTTAGTTTATTGAATTCGCTGCATAGCTGTCAATTTATAACCCTCCTTCAACATTTTTACATTCGAGTGGATTTCAGTGGTTTCGCTTTTAGACTTGACATTCAAACCTGTCATAATGCACAGTGGCATGTTGTGGGAAGTTGTTAGAGTTTGTAAATACCATTTTTGCGTGCACCGAAGGGAAGACAAGGTTGGAAAACGGGACTATAATGAAAGTGGCAACAGTTTAACTAAAATCGTATCGAGATAACTGTCTCTGAGTTAGCGTACCATGTTCCCAATGTTAAAAAAAAAGTGACGAGGACCAGAACCCCTTCAGTTTTCTGCGAGAGCTATTTCAAACTGCGAGAAGCATTGCTGGGTCTCGGCAGCAGACTCACAAGTGGCCGGGCGTGTTGTATACTTCGTAGGAGTAAGCTACAACGAACTACTGTTGGAACCACACGTGCAGGAGTAGGGAAAANAGGAAGCTGCGCGCGCAGCTTGCTGCAGCTTGAAGCCGTGCTAAAAACATTAGTCCCCGTATAACCAGTTGCGAGTTTTCCGATACGCGCCGAATGTTGTTGTAACGGTTAACACACAGCCGGGCCGTCACTAATATCAGCTGCCGCCGGCCGGGCCGTGCCGGAGGCCCAAGTGCAGGGATCTAGGGAGGCGAGTTGCCAGAGCTGGTGGTGCACACAGTACTCGACCCGTCATGGCGAATATTTTCAAACTAGCTTTTAAACAAAAAAAAATAAAAAGAAAAAAACACATGTTTTCGGTCCTATAATAAAAATTAGGTATCAATGCTACTGTAAATGTTACAGAGAGAAATTTTAAGATTTGCTGCAAAAATGCTTTACAGTAGAAAAGCTAAACTAAAACTGGGTGCATGGTAACATATCTTAATTAGAACCTAAACATGCAATCGTGCTCTGTGTGGTTTATGGGACGACGATCCCCTTATCAGTTATTGTACTACCCCTATGCCATAGCTGTGTACAGCAGGATTCTTTGTAAATAATAGTAAACGGAAGGGATTATTTGGCCTTTATGAGTATACAATTCACTAAGTGGCGTGTCACAAATAACAAAATAATTTTAAAAAAAATGTATGAAATGTCTTTTATTGTGTAGCCTTCACGACGTGAGCGCAGAATTGAAATATGTGATCTTGCAAGGGATGCACAATTAANATGTCTTTTATTGTGTAGCCTTCACGACGTGAGCGCAGAATTGAAATATGTGATCTTGCAAGGGATGCACAATTAAATGTTGATGTCATCACTACAGCGAGTGTTGAACACCTCTGAAAGGTTTTATTTAAATAAATGTTGAACTCAATTTTAAGGGCTGATAAAGACATAAAATTAANATGTCTTTTATTGTGTAGCCTTCACGACGTGAGCGCAGAATTGAAATATGTGATCTTGCAAGGGATGCACAATTAATTGTTGCTGTCATCACTACAGCGAGTTTTGAACACCTCTGAAAGGTTTTATTTAAATAAATGTTGAACTCAATTTTAAGGGCTGATAAAGACATAAAATTAACNTTGAACACCTCTGAAAGGTTTTATTTAAATAAATGTTGAACTCAATTTTAAGGGCTGATAAAGACATAAAATTAACCTCTGGATTTTCCGCTGGCTTTTGTAATGACGGGCAGAATGTAGGAAGATTGTCCGTACTTTGGTCTATTGAGAGACGGTAGTGACAGCAAAAAATGGCCACGTCAGTAAAATTGTTGTAAAGTAATGAGTTGTATACGTTTATTCCATTACGAAGTTATTTATTAATGAAATCATTAAAGAACTTTAGGACTTCATGCCTTCAATTTGTTTTGTTTTAGCAGGCATTAAAAAATATCTGGCAGCCTTTCTTTTATTATAACTAATCGCTGCAATAGAATTCTTTCATGAGTTAATCCCTGGAATTTTCAGGTGTCGTTTGTTGCCGTTATAGGTTTCATCCAACCGTGGGTTCTAATAAAAAAAATTCGATACGAATACTCTCATACATCTAAAAGAAAACGTGATGAATTAATTATTTTATTTCTATGTAACGTGTGTATTAAGGGACAGATAAAAGTTTTGAGTCATTCTATTCCGGCAAACTTNTAATTATTTTATTTCTATGTAACGTGTGTATTAAGGGACAGATAAAAGTTTTGAGTCATTCTATTCCGGCAAACTTTTATACGGAAGAACGTACATCAAAAGAGAATATTTTTACTTGCTCTACAAGGAAGTCTCGACATAAATACACGCGCAGATCTATGATCGCATGAGCTTTTTTCAAAGAAAAGGAAAACTGGCAATCGAGCTTACATTTATCTGTAGGCATATTTAAATAAAAACCATTTAATAGCGACGTTTAAAAGCCTTCTTAATAGCGACGAATATCTCTGCAAATGTTTCCCAACTTCTTAACTGCTTGCCGTTTATGCATTTTTACGTGCATCAACAGTCTAATGGAAAGCATTAACAAAACATTACTGGAACAAGATATCTTATTACGATATTACTAACTATATAGCAGTAAGTACTACGGGCAATAACTACAAGGGAAGGGGGACATGCTAGATCTTGGAAATCATTTAAATACAGCTTCCATTCCCAAGGCGAGCGTGGTGTTTACTAAAACTTACGTGATACGTCCGTCCTTCGTTACGCTTGAAACAAAGAGTAAACATCGTTACATACTAGCGTTAACTCTCTGACAGACAATTACCATCGTTACAACTACAGTTTCCGAAATTTGCAGCACATCACTAGACATCATAATGTATTTCATATTTTGTGGGGTTGTCTGCAACACACATTATACCCACTCAATACTCTAAAAATAGTGGTATATTTACATTGCCTGAAAATAAAGATTTGCTTTAATTTGTAATACTTTTTTAGAAGCTCACATTATGAAAATCAGACATTCTTGATCAACTTTGCTTCATCCGGAGGACAAATAATTATTTCATAATGTCATAATTAGAAAAAATAATAATTTATATAGTTTTATAATTCCATTTCAGCGTTCCAAAAAGTAATTTTGTTTACGTTAACTGGAGCAAATGTGTGTTGCACGGTGCAGAGATGAATGTCACGGTACAACTGATATTTGCAATTAATAAAAATACGACTGTATAGCTGGAAAAAATTGGCATGCTTTCAGCAAAAACAGGGATACAGAATGACTCAATCCATTAAAATGCTCCAATACTGCGAGCAAACAGTCCGAAAAGCAGTTGTAAATGATGTAATTTTTATCGCTGGTCAGATACATAGTGCAAACCTAGGCAGAACAAAAGTGTTCAGAAACACACTATATGTATGCACTCTAATCTTTGTTGATTTCTAGTCCACGCTTTACAAAATTATATTTTTCATACACATTGTTTGGTGAAAAATCATTTTAATAAACGAGGAACAATATCACAATGAGAACCTTCGCCTTTGTAAGTTTATCATAAATAAATAAACTACTCCCAATGTTTCAGATCACGCATATAAAATGATAGGATATTTTAATCCAACAAATTATCGCTTTATACTACGTGTAGCCTACGGAACTATAATTCAGAAAATAATAATACCTTTCAATGCATTACCAAAGTCTTTAACACTACTTTCCTCATAACACGTTTTTTTTATATCCAGAATAACCACTTCATTTCTCAACAGTTAAACCTGTTCGGCCGGTACAAAAGTAGTTTAAGATTATTGAAAACTGATTCGAGGTGCTCAGAAAATCTATTTCGTATTTTTTTTTCTACTACAAAGTATGAAATTCTACTTTTTATAGGGGTATTACAGAAAAGGCAATAGTCTGATTTGGTATTTTATTTATTATTCACTATTATTTTACGTGTGACGAAATCAAGGCAAGAAAAAAACAACAGTGCTAAGTAAACCTAAATGAACAATTACAAGTATGACAAAATTAAATTATATATTATAAATATTGTTACAATACCCCTGAGGGGCGTATCTGTGTTCGTGAGGGATGGAGGTCTTAATATAAAAAAATAAAAGGACTGAATTTGATTTTAATTTATTCACACAGCTATTTTCTACAGTATTAATCTACCTACGTCTACTATTATTCTTTTCATTTCTTTGTGAGCGCAATATTTAATGTGTCTGTTTGGTTACAGTCTATTACCTCATACTCGACATTAACGCGCCTTCAGTCTGTCTGTCGCAGTCAGCTGTAATGTCTTTCACTCACGCATCCAGTCGCACTCTTCGCNAATTAACGCGCCTTCAGTCTGTCTGTCGCAGTCAGCTGTAATGTCTTTCACTCACGCATCCAGTCGCACTCTTCGCTGCGCCGATGCTCGCAGTCGCAGATATTCCTCTTGCTGGTCCCTTCTCTCGCCGCTCGTTTCTCCTCTCGCTCGTCGTCCTCTTCTCTCGATGCCGCAGCCAATCATCCACTCAACAACTGCCGGCCCGGAGGCTCGTCGCATTTCAATATTAGTCGACCTGACCATCTGGAAGGTTCTCAACGCACCCCCCGAGTCACGCTGATAGAAACGAGGTCAGTAATCCAGAGCGTTATTCAGATGTCTCAAAGACACCCGATACCCAAGGTCGAGTTCGGCACGCGCCTTGATAGGCATAACAGGTACGTTTTGTAAACTTTCCTTTGTGAAAAGCCGCTGCGTCTCCGGTTGCAACTGATAGCGCGCGCGCGCCCGTAAATCACCCGTGTATCGCATTCTCGCAGAACGGCCGCCTCCAAACAATATTACGTATTAGCATGCCAAGTCCACTGTGGAAGGAAAGAAAACATAACGTAAGATGAGGTTTTTGGCCCATAAAGGTGATTTTGGCCAAACTATTTACTTTATTTTTTTACTGTTGGTAACAAGTGAGCTTTTTTTTTTNTGGCCCATAAAGGTGATTTTGGCCAAACTATTTACTTTATTTTTTTACTGTTGGTAACAAGTGAGCTTTTTTTTTTTTGTGTAGTTCTCAGAGAGGGTAGGAAGAACACAAAAACGTTGTTTTAATAATTACAAAAGTAAATGANTTTTTTTTTTGTGTAGTTCTCAGAGAGGGTAGGAAGAACACAAAAACGTTGTTTTAATAATTACAAAAGTAAATGAGTCTTCCCAATATTTGGGTTAAAGTCACTGCCAAGGGTAAAAATCACCACTTCATTCAGTACGAATGTTAAATTTATTTGGTGAAACAATTCTATGTTCTATGCAGAATGTTCGGAAACTCAGTGCCTAAACTCCAGACAGAGATTCTTTGAACCAACGGTAACACAAAAGCCCTATACACTTATATCCGGAAACGTATATTTTTTAAATCAAATAACTGTGTACAAAGTTGCGGCGTACTTCGCATGGAAAACAAGGAGGTGCGGTCATGCGTGTAGGACAAGTTGCATAGGAAGCAGGCTCGAGACGCTGCGTGTAATAATAGTGTGTCGCATGCCTACGACCTATGCGACTAGTCCTACACGCATGATCGCACGGCCGTGTTCCGCATGCGCTGTACGCCGCAAATTAAAACACAATTATTTGATATTGAAATACGTTTGCGGATATAAGTGTACAGGNATAGGAAGCAGGCTCGAGACGCTGCGTGTAATAATAGTGTGTCGCGTGCCTACGACCTATGCGACTAGTCCTACACGCATGATCGCACGGCCGTGTTCCGCATGCGTTGTACGCCGCAAATTAAAACACAATTATTTGATATTGAAATACGTTTGCGGATATAAGTGTACAGGACTTGTGTGTTACTGTTGACCCCGAAGAAACTGTGTCTTGAGTTAGAGCGCATAGTTTCCTAACATTCTGCATAAGACAGAATGTCAACTTCGACAGTGGTGATTAAACAGACCGACAATGGCGTTGTGCCGGGGAATTTGTGCACGTCGAATAAGACAAGTCCCACAGAATTTCTTAATTCATTGATTCCTTCTGGCATGCCACCACACAAACTGATTTTAAAAGTTGGGGCTCCCATAATTTTATTGCGAAATATTAATCCACCGAAATTATGCCACGGGACTTGATTACAAATAAAACGTTTAAAATTTTCTCATTGAAAGTACTATTCTAACTGGCTGTGGCACTGGAGAAACTGTTTTAAAACCTACAGTACCAATGATTGCCTCAGATTTTCCTTTTAATTTTAAATTTTCAATAGGAGTTTCTTTTGGTATGACCATAAATAACGCACAGGATCAAACACTTAATGCGGCTGGAGTGGATTTGAGTGGAGCATGTTTTTCACACGCACAACTATACGTAGCCCTTTCGCGTGTCACGTCAAACACAAATCTTTTTGTGCTGGCGCTCGGAGGCGAAACGATTAGTGTTGTATACAAAGAAATTTTCGAAACCACTATCATATAATATTTTTATATTAGTAATGTATGAATGTGAATAAAGTGGAGGAGGTAGGTATGTCAGGATCGTGATAAATGGAGGTCCATAATCTTTGCCTACCCCTCTGGGAGACAGACGTGATGAGTATGTATGTATGTATGTTATATATGGAAGTAGTTTACTAATTCACTATTATATACTATTGTAATTGTCTTTTCCCAATGTATTTGTTAGTGCATCGCTGTAAAAACTAAATTGTACCCGGGCGAAGCCGGGCCGGGTCGCTAGTTAGTATATAAATATTACATTGCCAGAAAATGTTTCGGTATCAGTATGTCAATACATATATTTACTATGACACTTTTTGATGTGATAGTGGGTAGTTAGGATCATGACTCCCGACTCCCGTCCAGTGCCGGTAGACCACTTAACTGTTTGTAGTAGACGCATTACAGCGCAATGCGTCGTAAATGTCGCAATCTCAACTCCATCCCCCACATCCATTTTAGTATCCGCCCTTCCGCCCACTAACATCCTCCCTTGCAGATCTCAGGAACAGCAGGATTCAGGGTGTTATGGGAATGGCACAGCGCTCCCAAACTACACTGGCGGACAATCATTTGCTCACACCACAAATACGAACGTTGTGAGAACATCTCGCTCAAATTGCACAAACAAAAATAGTACCATTACAAAGATACGGACTCAGATGAAAAGTGACAGCAAATTTGTTTGCATTNAAATTGCACAAACAAAAATAGTACCATTACAAAGATACGGACTCAGATGAAAAGTGACAGCAAATTTGTTTGCATTGTATCAAATTCGTTTGAGGGAAGGAGGTAACAAGCTTCAAGGGAAAGAGTAACTAGGTAATTAAAAATAAAACTCACGATTACAAAAACCATGAATTTGTTTTTTTCAAATTTGATACTACCCTCCCCATTCCCTAAAGTCATCATTTAGTAAGCGTGTTTAATAATGATTTCATTATTCATATGCGATATCGCAACGTATAGTTTGCGATCACCAAAAATGTTACGCCGTTTGAANAAATTGCACAAACAAAAATAGTACCATTACAAAGATACGGACTCAGATGAAAAGTGACAGCAAATTTGTTTGCATTCTATCAAATTCGTTTGAGGAAAGGAGGTAACAAGCTTCAAGGGAAAGAGTAACTAGGTAATTAAAAATAAAACTCACGATTACAAAAACCATGAATTTGTTTTTTTCAAATTTGATACTACCCTCCCCATTCCCTAAAGTCACAATTTAGTCAGCGTGTTGAATAATGATTTCATTATTCATATGCGATATCGCAACGTATAGTTTGCGATCACCAAAAATGTTACGCCGTTTGAAANAATAATGATTTCATTATTCATATGCGATATCGCAACGTATAGTTTGCGATCACCAAAAATGTTACGCCGTTTGAAAGCCGTGTTTCTGCTTTTCAGAAAATACAAAGCAACCTTATACGTATTACTAGATAGAGAAGTGATGAATACAAACTATTGCCACCCGTAACTACAACAACGTCGCAATGTAGAGCACTGAGCATTTTAATTTACGTTGTTTGGTAATCGTGTCTGGCGTAGGCCCCGTTTTCGAGCTGCCAGTCGCGACTGTCAAGTGCCAAGTTGGCAGCTGATAACGCGCGTCCTTTTGTTACGGGTGCCGTTCCCGACTCCGGCGGATTCCCTGCTCGAGTATTCGGAGCAGTCCTCATCAACACTCCTGGCTCTCGCCTCGCAATTAGAACAGCGTGATGACGTTCATTTACTGTCCGTTGCCAGTGCCGTCTCCCGAGCGAGTATTTGTCACGCCCCTTCGAACGTTTGCGAGAACTAAGAGAGTTTGCTTACCGAAATATGTCTGAAGCCCTCGGCCGTAAAATCCTTATTCTCGTCATATGTTGCAATTGTTGATTCAAGATGTACCGTCTAGATACTGGATGTTTTGGGAATAAAAGTTGGCATAACGCGTTTTGACTCGGTTTACTACTCAGATCTGACCATCCTGACGCACTAACACTTTACAGATGCTACACAAAAGGCCATATCAGAAAGTGTAAGATTCTGTAACAACTTGTGCAAGATCTGCCATAGCGGCCGTTATACCAGGCATTCACGAACAAATGACAATATACAACAGAGTAGTGTAGATAAGTACAAATGGAGCATATTTCATCAAGGAACCAATAGTCTACATCCGTAGTTAACCCGTTAATGGCAGCGGCAATGTGCAGAGTTGGGTAGGTATAGTGTGATATCAGCTTTTGGGTACATCAAGAGCGTCTCGTCAATTTTCTATCACCCAAATTTTGGAAAGTGTAAGCAGAGGCAGTGGGGCCGTTTCAGGACGCCAGGGAGCCATTAGTGGCTAAGTGCCAATTGCATAACTTGTAAACGGGTGTCTGAGAGAGGGATGCCAATTACCGGCACCCCTTAACGAGGGAACTGATCACCCCCTCCCTCCCAAAACCCCTGGGAGGTGTGTTGTGGTTGGCTGACGGGTTTTCCCACCCCTTCTGAGGTGTACTGTGGTTGGCCGTTGCTTGTGGGGTACCCTTTCGGTGGACAAAGCGCCCAAGCGACATTTGAGGGACTTTGAAAATGGGGCTAGGGGTGGGTNGGGGGGGGGGGTGTAGGACTGTGTTGCTCCTTGGTTCGAGACCCGTAGAAGGTAATGATATGTAATTGCGTAATGAGTAATTGCATAATAAACAATTACGACTACCGAGTGTAAGTACACATACCGAGAGTAATTACACACTAATTACACGTCGTACTCCGACCACTGCTCAAATCAAATTGAGCTGCCAATCGGTAATATGTTTGTGTTATACGTCTGCCATATTGTATTGTATAATACAGGTGACGGAGCCGAGCGCATGCCTGCAGGGGAGTGCGACCGCCTTCTGCTCCGAGAACGAACTGAACGTAACTCTCTCTATCACCGCACGGAGCGCTGGCCACATCCGGGTCACTGTAGGAATCAAACGAGTCGCGGAGATTACCGCCATATTGGTCCGTGACATTACGCAAGGAGGAAATGTATTTTTAAAAAATTCTTAGTAAATTTTTAACGTTCAAATAAATAAATGGCGTGTGGGGAGTGCACCCAGGGCAAGGCGACACCCTCCGAGTGACGGTCTTTCCAGCTGGGACCCGTAGGTGGCCATCATACCCGAGCATGACAGAAATGAAACCCTAGAATGAAGCGGCGCTGGAATGCAAGGGCGGGGGAAACGGGAGTACCCCGAGAAAACCCGCCGGCAAGCGGCATCGTGCAGCACGATTCCGACATGCGAAAATCCGGGAGTGAACCCGCCGGGGATCGAACCCGGATCGCCGTGGTGGGAGGCGAGCGCCCTGGACACTACGCCACCGCTGCCCCTTTAACGTTCAACCGAACCACACCGGCCTGTGTGACGCCACCTGCTTTTGGCAATAGTCAGTGACAACAAGAAGCTATGTTGAAACTAGAACAGTAACACTGTCGTGTGCGTCGACGAGTGAGTGGAAGAACCACTTGCGGATCGTGCTCTGCATGCCACACTACTCCGCCATCAACTGGGAGCAGGTATCGACCCACAAAGGAAAGCATCCCAGCGAAGGTTCATTCCCTTTAAAGAACGCTCCCTTTTCAAGGGAACAGAAAAATAAAGGGTATTGTGCCCTACAAACACCTCTCCAACAAACGATGAATCACGGACACTGCTGTAAAAACTAAGATTCTCAATGGTCCCGCGTGTATCACGCGATGGTAGCATACGGCAAAAGTAAAACGTTACCTGCATTAGACATTGCAAACGAGCTGGCTTTTCTCACGAAAGACTATCTTTTACTTCGCATCCCATGAAATAAAATATGTGTACAATTATCTGCCACAACAGCTGGGGGATGATTCCGATATGATCTGATACCTGTGGTGTGAGAACTGTCCCTTGGGAATACCCGCAATGACCAACGATATATTCATGCACCATCCACACACTAGAAGGGAATGTTTGGCGCATAAAATTGAAGAAATGATCCACCTCACACAAGGTTACGAAGTGCCCGACATTTTTTCCGTCACCTCAGAAACACGAACCGAATTACTGTAAGTATTATTATTTAAAAAGGTATCGTTGTGTTCAAACATTGTAAGTATGTTAAAAAAAGGTTTGGTTGTATCCAAGGGTTTGAAACCCCGTACGACGTATCACTAACATTTATTGTCAAAGAAGTGTGTACATCATACTCAGACGATGAGAAGTCCACAAAACTGTTTAAATTTAAAGCACCATATACGTGGACTAATTTGTAACCATGTCTAAAAAACTTGTACCTCTTACAGACATACAAAGTACCCGATATTAAATGGGATTCTGGCAACATACGTTATGAATACAGATACCATATGTGCAAACGAAGCACTTATTCCAGAATACCCACTATTCAGGTTAGGTAAACCACAAAAGAAAATTGTATAATCTATATGTAACAGAGATACTCGCCTAGTATCAGAAAATATACGTATACAGTATTCTTAATGCATTAGTAAATCTGTATTCTTGTAAACTACATTACTGTTCAAAACCAATGTTTTGTTCTCAATGCAAAAGCGAAGCTTTGCGTGAATTCATGTGCGATAACCCTTCACGTGTATGAAGCAACTTAATAAAATTACGTATACGCAATATATTTATCCACTATACTTTGTACACATAACTATGTCTGAGGTAATCAAGGTGTAAATATTTGGAAAATACATATTTGTTCAATCATGTTGCAAAAAAGTCTTAGGTTAATTCCTGTTTAGAGAATAGATCTTATATGCATTAAGGATGCAAGCGAAGAACACTGTTAGTAAGAAAACTAGTGTATGTCAAACACAATGTTTTGTGTATATTATTAAGAGCAAATTTATGATTAAAAAATATTATGTGTACACAATATATAATCTTATTAAAATAAAATTTCAATACACAAATAATGATGGTATCATTAAATAAAGACTCGCCCACTATGTTTCCTTGATTTCCTTTTATTAATTACTTTAATATATACACAACCACAGAGAACCTCCAACACACAAGAAAAAAACTTCGCAGGTGTAAACATTATTCAAAGTTCTCTTCCATATGACAACACCCAATTTTACTCTATGTAAATAACCGTCTTCTATGATCACAAAGCACTGTCTTGTAGAAATATGATTTACACGAGATAATTCCACACAAATATAATGAAATGATTATGAAAAAAACCGAACGTGTAAGTGTTTTAGATAACTGTATAAAAAATGTTATAGTCCATTTGGAATAACAATAAAAACAGTTTACAATAAAGAAAAGCTTTAAAGTAAAAAAAATCCAAAAGTGCATCTACTGCAAGTAAAAACAATCACTCCCGAGCCAATTGTGCGAACAAACGCACACATCATTGCAAGTTCTCATCGACATCGCAAAGAGACAAACCCTCCGTTTGCCGGCCAGAGGTGGGGTGGGCGGTAGGGGTAATGCTGGAGATATCGATCTATAGACATAAGGTAACGGTATAATAGAATGGGTGAGGGGGCGGGTGAACCCACAAACTAAGACTCCATGAAATTGGGGCTAACGACCCTAACTTCAGACGGACTCCGCTCTCCCTGAGATGGTGACGAGTTTCGTCCGTTCACCTTGACCAGGGAGAGGGAAATGACAACGATGTCGATTCGTCGTCGTGCAACATACCTACACATTCATGTGTCTGTGATTATGACGATGTTGTGCGTTGGGCCAACCCCGTTGAAACACAAGAAGGCACGTTAGGGGGGGGGGGGTGACGTTCCACGCTGTCTCCATCCCGCTGAGAGGTGACATCGGCGTCTTCCGAGACGGGAGCCTGCGCTGTTGGACCAGAGGTGGGAACCTGGTGAGCAGCAACGTCTGGACAGCGGACGGATGGCTTGACATCCGTAGTACTCGGGACGGGAGCCCGCGAGGCTCCACATCCTGCCCTCGACTCAGATACAGCGGTTCCTCCTCCACCAACGCCGACACCACACCATTCAACCTATCAAAATCTCAATCATCCCATTCAATGTTCAAACTGAGTTGGTAAAACCCTCAAAACGCCTCCATCAACTCACTTGTAGTCCTGGATAAAATCTGAACAATCACCACAGACGAATACATAATACAGTGGCGGGAACAATGGTTTATCCATTACATAACTTTCGAAGCTATACCTGTGTTGAGAGGCGACCACCTTTCAGCAAGTGCGGAAACGCTGTTTTTTTTCTCGAACCGCTACCCTTAGAATATCATCACAATAAAATCCGAGGCGATCCCAGTTATAAGACCAGACTTCACTCTCTTAGAAAGTAGGCCAGCCCGAGCATGGAGACACCTGGGATATATATTTCACATATTTCAAACGCCTAATACTTTGGTTACCTACACACAAATCATGAGCCTTTGTGAACCCTTTCAATTTAACCAATGATTTATTTTTTCCCCATTTAATAATTTTTTTAAATGAAATTCTTATGTGGCGAACTAATTTTCTGCAATTCATAAGCATAAAAACCACCTCTGACTAGTTCACCAAAGTACGATTAGATGTAGTATACTCGACGATAAGTGTGTTTCATAGAAATAACCTTAAACGTATCATAAAAAAAATTAACCTCATATTTTTTTCTCAAATACACCTTTCAGTTTTGACACACGAACATAATCGCCAACTTTAAAATTCCGTTTCCGCTCATCATAAACCTTGAGATTGTTATATACGGATTTTAACATACTGTTGTCTTTCACATTAATAGATGCTGTTTTTATCTTTCTGCGATACCTTGAATTGCAGAACATCGTCATTTCAGGCAGAATAATTACCCAAAAGTGAGTTCCATTCGACATGAAATATTTTTACAGTGACTGCTTCAAAGTTATGTTAAAACGCTCCACTACCGAAGCCTTCTTTTCAGAATACGTCACGTAATGATTAATTCCATACCGCAACGTTAAATTCTTGAAATTAACATTAAGAAATTATATTGATCGGGATAGTTAAAAGGAATACCAAGATGCTAATGAATTATATTAAGTATTATTACCTCGCGCCATTACTATTGCAATCTAATTGGAAAGTCCCCACCTTGTTCATGATGCTGGAGGATAATTGTAGGAGGCGGTTAACGACGGCCGGACACACCCATCTTCAGTGGTCTTCTCGTGCCAATCATCCACTGACTTGGATTCGTGATGGCGATCTCGGCCCACGAAAATTTCAGAACTGCCCTCATAAATGGAATGATGTCGAAGATGCGCTCGAGCCATGTGATACTGAACACTTTTACAAGGAGGATCGTTCACGACCGAGCGATATACAACTCGTTCAAACATCAGTCTCCATTCGCACTGGATTGAAGTGGTGCACCGTATCAACATAGCTGACGCGGTTGCTGGCCACCTATCGTTGACGCACACTGCGAGAGGTAAAACTAGGACTTTTGCAGTTTAATTTCCTGGGGAATATCTGAACATTCAGACACGCCGAATAGCTCCCCGTTCTCAGATATAAAAGCGATAAACTATTTCGTAGGTTTTTCTGTAGATGCCGAGGCCGATGCACAAAACCTTGTGTAATCCAAATGTTTAAACAGCGAATCACTTGAGAATTTTAGGAACTTGACTCCAGTCATGGCCTTTTCTTGGTTCCTGTTACAAAAATAATGCCATTTAAGCCATTTAAAAGTGTAATTGTTAAGATGAAGGTTTAATCTTAATGAACCTCATTGCCCCCCTGTTTTCGTTTTTATTCAATATATTATTTCCATACTTCATCTGTGAAACTAGTACGATTACAATGGTACAACCTGTATGTGCATAGGAAGGTCCAGCTTTTAATAAGTAGTGTATAACCGTTAAAAAGAGACTGAGGTTAGGCTAAAAAAAAAGTGTCCCTCCACTACAAAAATAGCACGTCAACATTTTTCAACAAATTGCCTAAATCATTTAGAAGATTATTGAATTACTTTTTGTTGTCATCTTTTTATTCTGTCAAAGAATACAGGGAGGTGTGAAGGTAGTATTATTTGTGAGTTTACGTAACATGTATTTTTTAGTTATTTATTTATTTATTCTGTGTAGTAATACTATTAAAGTATGTCTTTGTTATAAAAATATTGTATTGGATGATGTTATGGTTTTGTCATATGTTATTGTAAAAAAATGACGTGTTACATGGTCTTATGGCTTTCACCATGTTTATAAGACTAAACGGAACAAATATAAAATAAATAAGAATGCATAATAACATAACTTACCGGAAAGGCGTAGAATTCAGACACACATTTCCTGAGAGTGTACTTATAAAAATTAATCCATGCTAATTAAACATATTTAGGTTAGAGGTGGAGTTGAGAATTGCCTGTTTCATTCTTGATGCTATTATTACCACGAGGGCCTATCTCTGTACTCGCAATCGACGCTTGTTTCGTGTGTGCATGGAAAATTAGCCAAGGCGACGCCAAATACAAAGTGATTAACGACATGACAAGCAGAAGTGTTTACTTCTTCGGTTGTCCGAAATAGTGGCTACTGTCAACACATCGCCTTTGCTCACCGCTCCTCTGTTCCCTTTGTTGCTCGCTAGAGTGCGTGCGTAGCTTTACTCGTTACGTTCACTCGTTACACACTTATTTCTGCTCGTTTGTTTGGTTTATGCCCCCAACGTCACGCCGACAGCAAAGTCGTTAGCAATGGAACATGATTTACTTATTTTATTTTATTAAAATTTTTCTTGAAAAAATTAATGCCTATGCTTTTTCTTACATTTAATCATGAACATCAGTTACCTTGAAATACGCGAAGTACGACTGACGCGAAATGAATATGTACTTTAACGTCTCATAAACTAATACATTTACAACATTTTAACAATGTATTATAATGAATATGAAACGTTTTACAGTTAAAAACACAATACATTTCTAGTTACGTTTGTTGCGTATTTTTACTAAAGTGATAAACTACATTTCTGATTGCATCTGACAATCCAGCCAGTGCTCTCAAATAGAGAAGGTTAAGCAAAACTGATTTTTACAAGTAAGCAAATGTATCATTCTAGATGAAAATTTAGTATCCTGACCATATATATTTTTTAAACTGAAAGCGAGAACGTAGGTATTACGGCTGGGAAGANCCATATATATTTTTTAAACTGAAAGCGAGAACGTAGGTATTACGGCTGGGAAGAAGAAGGTATGCTATGCAGCAGTAAGATTTATTTAAATTTACGCCTATCGTTCAAATTAAGCTAACAAAACTTGTGTGTCTGAAACGGGGAAGAAAGCGACCTCGGCGTGTATCGAGGATCCATCCAGGCATCTGCCTAAAGTAATTTCGGAAAGAAAAAAGAAGTATGAATCACGAAGGCCGGGCCGGAAATCGAATCGGGGTCTTCCTGTTGCCACTACGTCACCTCGCTTTCTCACGTTTGTCGGAAGTTACCGTGGTTCATCTGAATTCCTGTCAACTGAACACTTCTGCAAGCTTGCTTAGTTTTCTTTCGCTACACAACTGTGGATCCTTCCAAGACATGCAAAAAATCAGCAACGGTCGCCATTTTTTTTGCACGTGCAGAAGTCCGAACTCGGATCGGGCATTGAATCCAGGTGGCCATGGTGGTCGACCGGTACACTAGTCTTATAAGTTGATCCCCGTATTAATATAAATCGAAATTTCTTTTATTTTTAGCGGAATAATTTCCCCTCCCCCCTCCCGAAATAGTGACCTACGTAGTAGATGTGTTCCTTGAATGATAGAGTGAAATCCAGATGAGAAAATAACGTTCAGAAATTCAAAACGCGTTGGGCGAGTTGGAAGAGT